>ML784782.1:120011-183010 GCA_009831015.1 Picea engelmannii | reverse complement strand
ATGTCTATACCAAGAAAGTAGGAAGCCATCTCATAATCCTTGTCCTTTATGTTGATGACCTTATCCTTACTAGTAGTGACTCAAAACTTTTAAACCATGTGAAAACCATCCTTAAGAAGAAATTTGAAATGACAGACTTAGGAGTTTTGCATTATTTCCTTGGCCTCCAAGTTTTGCAAACCAATGAAGAGATTTTTCTTTCCCAGTCTAAGTATGCTTGTGACCTTCTTTGTCGCTTTCAAATGGTCAATTGTAAACCAAACCTTTCTCCCTTCCAGTCTAAAGTCAAGCTTTCTTCCACCTGTATTTCTCCTGAAGTTGATGCCACCCTGTACCGTCAATTAGTTGGTAGCCTCTTATACTTGACTCATACCCGTTCTGATCTTTCCTTTGTTGTTGGTCTTGTTTCCTGATATATGAAAACACCCCATGAAAGCCATTGGAAATAAGCTAAAAGGATACTTTGCTATGTTCGTGGTACATTTCAGTTCGAGATACATTACATTTCAAGGGGGACTCCTTTATTGGTTGGTTTCACTGATTCAGATTGGGTCAGTGACCCTGATGATCAGAAGTCTACTGCAGGTTATGTTTTCAGCCTTGGTTCAAGACTTGTCACTTGGGCCTGTACGAAACAACAGGCTATTGCACTCTCTTCAGCAGAAGCAGAGTACCAAGCAGCGGTAAATGCAAGTCAGGAAGCCCTGTGGCTTCGACAGATCTTTTCAGAGTTTGGATTCTAGCACCAGCATCCGACCAGCCTTTGGTGTGACAATCAGAGTGACATCAAGCTCACCAAAGACCTAGTTCAACATTAGTGTAGAAAACACATCGAGCTACACATGCACTTTAGCAGAAAGCTCATTCATGATCAAGTTATTGAAGTGCTCTTTTACCCTATAGAAGATCAAGTTGCAGACATTTTCACAAAGTCTCTTACAGAAGCGAAGTTTTCCAAACTTCGATCTATGTTAGGAGTTCAGGAAGTTGTCATTAAGGGGGGATAGGCTCTAATGCCTCCTTCCTTCTCCTATTGTGTCACTATTGTAAATCCTTCAATCCTATCCCAAGTTGTTCTTAAGGGGGGATGTTAGGATATTTAGACACTTAGGAGTTAGTAAGATCTACTTGGTCTATTGTGTCGTTAGGTAAAAGTGTGTTTCTTTAGTATGAATTAGTATGCATTTGTAGTTAGGAAATTCGACGGTCACAATATGTTCCCAACATAGAGTGATTCGACGGTTCATACTCTCCTCGATCTTAATGACCATTGATCTGTGGCTTAACACCCGATTGGTCCATGATCTCTATTTAAAGAGCATGGAGGGTCATTTGTCGATGATCGATTGTGAGAAACTCTCTTGTAAAATCTCTCTGTAATCTTTTTCTTTCTATTAATAAACTGCTCCAAGTGGTCGCTTTGGCTGGGGCTGTGGATGTTTCCCCGTAGGGTTTTTACCACGTGAAAACATCGGTGTGTTGATCTTTGATCTGGTTATGTGAGTGGTTAATGAAGGTGTTCGTCCTCTATTGGAATACCTGTGTTGTTGAACACTTCCATCATAGCCACAGTGACGCATAGGAAAATGAAATCATATTTTCTCCTCACGTACAAATATGTTATGCAAGAGGATTTCGACTCAGGCATCCCCAGTAGTCAAATTTCCCACGTGCAAACTGTAAATAGCAAGCAAAGCTAAACAAGGCACCCAAACCCACTTGTCAATGGGGAACGACAGAATGCCAATGTTCGACACATAACCTACCTCCATCACAGTGACATTGACGCATAGGAAAATGAAATTGTATTTTCTCCTCACATACAAAGATGTTCTGCAAGAGGATTTCGACTCAGGCATCCCCAATAGTCAAATTTCCCACCTGCAAACTGCAAATAGCAAGCGAAGCTAAACACGACACCCAAACCCACCCGTCAATGGGGAATGACAGAAGGGAAGTTCCAATCGTGGTTGCAGAATCCCAAGCGAGCAAACTACAACAAGACCAACAAACAAACAAGAACAACTACAAGCAAGCAAATAAGAAATCAGTGAACAAGCAAGAAGTAAGCATGAACCAGTGAACCAACAATGCCACTGAAGAACAATATTTCCCATAATCACTGCAGAGAATTGCATATAAAAAAAAACGGGAGAAAATGTATTGTAATAGGCATGTTAAGTAAACATTTAAGGCAATGAATCATGTTAGGTAAACATTTAAGTCTGTCAGAAATGCTCTGTAAACATTTAAGAAAGAATATAGTGTGGAAGGTCTCTTATGTATGAAAAACATTTATTATATTATTTTATAACAATAAAAAAAAATTAGTAACAATAGTTCGAACAATAGAGGCTATGTAAAAAAAAAAATATTCAAAGGACAAACTAATATGAAGTCAACTAATAAAAAACTGACTCTCTATCTTCAAAACTTTAGATATCCAAACATTTCAAAAAAAAAAAAAAACTCAGAAAGACCGTATATGATAAAAAACTTTGGATATGCTA
Organism: Picea engelmannii; assembly: GCA_009831015.1. NCBI lineage: Eukaryota > Viridiplantae > Streptophyta > Pinopsida > Pinales > Pinaceae > Picea > Picea engelmannii. The sequence goes on along the minus strand of ML784782.1, from coordinate 180,500 downwards.
ACATATCAAACATTGGGAATAGTGAAGCTGGCAATAAGACCTCCAATTTGTTATCCAATCAGATCATGACATATATGGTATTTTTTATTATATAAAAATCAATGTTTTTAGTTCTCTAGTTCCAACAATAAATATTATGCAAATATTTTTAGTCAAATGACAAACTAATATGAAACCAACGAATTATCTATCGTTATAGTCCCTCTACGCCTTTGGCAGGGACTAAAAAAAGATCAATAAGCACCCTGTAATACAATAATTAATAATATATACTTAGATATAGTTGGATTCCAAAGATATATATTCCAATGTATACAATATTATATTAATTACTTGGTTATTAGTTGCATAATGTTTAAAAAAAAAAAAAAAAAAACACTTAGCCCTAAACGATGGGATTGATGCCAAATTAGAATTCCAGCCATGCTTGAAAGCTTAATTTGGAAAACATAAATTAAGATGCTCATAGATATACTCAATTTTCGACTTTAAAGTAAATTAAATTCATTGAAATAAATCTCGCTCAAATTCCCACTTCGAAGTAAATTAATTTTAAATCCATTATTTCGTGTCTCAACGGTTTTGATTAAATGCAAAAAGTTACGAACTAGACCTTTGATTCTCTGTATATATAAACCATGATCGATAAGTAATACATCGTATGTGCATCCATGTAAATTATATTTGTTTCAAAATTTAATTATATTAATATGATTTTATTATTCTACTAATAATAATAATAATCAAATTTAATTATATTTATATTATTATATTCTTAATAATAATAATAATAAATTTTAATTATATCAATATTTTTATTTTATTTTCATAATGATAATAATCTAATTACAATGTTGATAATAATCTAATTATAACATTGAGTGTTCAAGAAGAAAAATGGAGGTTTAAGTCTAAAAGTTTGTGGCTCCAAGCCGGAGATCAAAACACTCAATTCTTTCATAAACAAGCTAAAGCTTATCTATGGCGTAACAATGTCAAGGAAATTATAAAGGAATCAGGTGAAATATTCAACTCATTTGACAAGCTTATAGACACGACATACAAGCATTATACTTATCTTTACAGTGAAGGCGAGGGGCCGAACAAAAGGGATACAAAAATTGTGTTAGAACATATTCCAACCCTCATAAATCAATAAGACAACACAAGATTGGCTCAGGTCATCTCAGGAGAGGAAGTCTTGGAAGTCATCAAACATCTAGAACCAGATAAAGCTCCAGGTCCAAGATGAGTTCACCATACATTTTTATAAGCGTTCTTGGCATATTATTAAGTTCGACGAATGGGAGGAGGAACCAACTCGACCTTCTTAACGTTGGTACCAAAAGAGGTAAATCCATCTTCCTTTGCTCGATTCAAGTCAATTTCATTATGTAATGTGTCTTATAAAATTATGTTGAAAATCATTGCAAATAGATTGAAAATCTTGCTCCCCAAAATCGTCTAAGAAAACCGAGGTGGTTTTGTGGAGAAGTGGCAGATAGTGAACAATATTATCTTAGTACAAGAAGCCATCCATTCAAGCAAGACCAAAGGGGAAAAGGGGATGATAATTAAAGTTGATATGGTGAATTCCTTTGATCGAGTTCAACATAGCTTTCTTTATGAAGAGCTTTGAAAGTTTGGATTTGGCCCTTGTTTCATTGAATGGACATTAACATGTATTAGCAACCCATGGGTAGCTCCTTTAGTCAATGGGTGATGCGCATGATTTTTTTGAGATTTTAGAGGTTTAAGGCAGGGATGCTCCCTATCCCCACAGTTGTACATCATCATGGTTGATTCCCTTGGTAGGATGTTGGAGCATGAAAGGTGATCTAACAATTTACCTGGAATTCACATTGTTCAAGGGGTTAAGAGCATATATCATTTGTAGTTTGTAGATGACACCCTTTTGATTGGTGGATCTTCCTCAATAATTGCCACCAAGTTTAAAGAAGTTTTGGATTGCTTCATTCAAGCCTCTAGGGGTCTTCTTAATCGGACTAAGAGTTAGTTGTACACGTGGGACACTCAAAAAGGATTTTTGTTGACGATCTCTATAATCTTACAAATTCCCACTCAAGAAGGTTGGATCTCTTTCAAGTACTTAAGCATTCCCCTCTAATTGTATACTTCCTCATCAACATCGTTGCAACACATTCTCTTGAAGATGAAAGCTAAGTTCAATCAATGGGCAGCACAGTGGCTAAGCCAAGTTGGACATCTTGTCTTGCTAAAATTAGTGTTATATGTGCTTCCTCTATTTTAGTTTTTCATCTATCTTAGCCCCTGTGGGTGTGAGGCTCTCCATGGCTCAAGAGTTCCATAAATTTCTTTGACAGGGATGGAAGTCCAACCAGAAAAGGTTTGATTCAATCAATTCGGTAGTAGTGCATGCCCCTAAGGAGCATGGAGGGTTAGGAGTAAAAGATCCAGCATTGATAAATATAGCATTAGGTGTAAAATTGTTGTGGAGAATCAATCATAGGTGATTTCAAGGGCTAAATTTCGCAAATGGGCTAATTTTCCATGGTTTTTACCAAAAATATATTCGTCAATTTCCATTTTTTGTAAAAAAAATTTGCCCAAATTCCATAAAATAAAATTATTTTACCTTAAAAATCACCAAAATTTTATAGAAACTATATAAAATCCTTAGAAATTTGAATATTTTTACAAAACTATCGCCAAACGTTTTACATTTGGCATATTAAGGACTAGTCATATTAGCCCATGTTTCTACATTTTAATATAAATTTCCTTCCTTAAAATCATCCCAAGTGGAGATTGGTTACAGGTAATTATGATTGGTGGAAAATTCCATCCAAAAAAATTATCTTGAAGGATCGTGGCCTCAATTTCTAGATCAGATATCGGTGGATTGAGGAGACTCTCAAGTCTAGAATCTTATGTGCATGGCCATTCCTCTTTTTCAATCCCAATTGGCTTAGGTTTTGGGCAATGGGAAACATATTGACCTTTGGGAAGATAACATCATGGGACGGCCCCCATTATTACAGAATCAGGATCTCCTCCCTTTCAAGCAGTGGTTGGAAAGACAAGGGAAATATTCTCTTTTTGATATCTCTTCCTAGTCAAGATCTTTGGGGGCTTGGAAAGGTTGGCATTTTGGTGCTATTCCTTCCCCCTTTTTAGAACATCTTAAACTGATAATCCCACACCTAAAAGGTTGCACTCCTTGTTCCTTATCTGTTCAAGATTCTATAGGTTGGGAAATCTATAACTACATAGTGAAACAAGGGTATGAGCACCCGATTTTTCAGTCCAGGAATCCCCGGAAAACAAGTCTTTGGGATAAAAGTGGGCACCTGGATGGTCTTCCTAAGGTAAATATATTGTGTTGGGTTTTGGTGCACGAGAGACTACTTACAACATAAAGATTGTGCAAACGTGGAATTCATGGCCCATCAACGTGCATCTTATGCCTCTCACGTTGTGAATCCTTAGTACATCTCTTTATGGCATCTAAATATTCTAGGAGGGTTTGTAATTTTTTTCTTTAGGGAATTCTCTTTAGAGTTCTATGACCTTCCATTTGGGCTCATATGTTCGGTTCTTGGCACCAACCCTATTTGGGTTCCTTCCAAGGTAGACCTTTGTTCAAGAGGGTTTGGCTAGCGCTTCCTAGGCATGTTTGTTGGAATATATGGTTAGCCTGCAATGGAGCCCTTTTTCATGATGATAGAGTTCCTCCAGAGATGGTTGTTGTCAAAGTGAAGGCTCTCTTGGCCAAACATTTCAACAACTACTGCCTCAAGCTTTCTTCTCCTCAAAATTTGGATCAATTGGAAGAAGCTTGGTATTCTCAAGCATTCTTCCTTCCATGGTCCTCCTAGTCTAGACCTCGTTTCCAGCTTCAACTCACTTCCTATGAATTTAAGCAGTGGATGAAGGATCAAAATGCACATATTTTTCATTTTCATGGGGCTTCAAAACATAATCCATGGGTGGAAGGTTCAGAGGGGTTCTCACTAACCTTGGAGAAAAAATGGTGTTCTTGTATTCTTAGAATCTTGGCTTCACCTCCAATAACCAAGCTGAATCATATGCTCTCCTTGAGGGGGTCAACTTAGCCAACTCAATAAGAATTCAAAATCTAATCATAATTGGTGATTCAAAAATTGATATCATGAACCTAATTGAGGGTTCCTCTCCTCAAGATTCCAAACTTAATGCAAATTTTAGTACAATCCGAGATGTTCTTCATTCTATTCCCACCATGGAATTATTCTATGTGTTCCATGAGAAAAATTCCCAAGCATAATTCTATGCTAATGAGGCTATAAAAATGAGTGAGGGGGATATATTAATTAACAACAAGCTTTACAAAAATTTGATCCCATAATGCCTTTCACATCAAATTGGGTGTTGTTAATTCCATTATAGATGGTTGGAATCCGTGAGACGCACATATGTATTGACACGTGTTGATATCCTTCTAACTACATATGCATTTAAGCTCTGGGTTGATGGTGGGATATTGTGTGTGGTGAAGGATTGGTTTATGCAACAGGGTGAATATTATGCAATGAGGGTCATGAAGGTGGATAGTAAAATCCAGATGAGATGTAGTAGAATGTGAGAGTTATGCAGCCATCATGATCATCTTGACTCTTCTTTATATTTAAGGAGTAGTCTTTTAACTGGTGTATCTTATCCATATTGTTTTGGAAATTCTATCTGTATTCTGGTGTCTTTTTCTTCTAGTCTCAGGCTTTTAGTTAAATCCCATAAATGTGGGGCTCCCTCAAGTCCCTCAAATTATTTTTGAAGAGCCACAAGACACTGTGAGGCACCTTCAAGTATGAATTGACAATTTAATGCTTAGGATATGAATATTATAGATATTATGATTCAACGGTGCCAACCTATTCATCGGGTGGAGGTCGAAATCAATCACTTGTATCATCAATTGGACACAACCTTGCTTGGAGGTTCATTGATGCCCAAGAAATTATCCCTCTCGACCAATTCTACAATTGGAAACTTAAAGTACCCTTGCTCCTACCTTCCTGACTTGAATATGAAAGCATCGACGATAGATTAGGAGGACTCTTTCCAGGCTAGTGAAGATTCTTCCCCAGGTTGAATCACATGTTTTTCAAATTATGTAGAAGATTATATCTCTTTTATTGGATGTATACAATTCAATACTATTATGAATCCATACTACTCCGAGGTGTTTAGGATGGTTCTGACATAGTCCTACATGCATTGGAATTATGGCAAACAATCAATTTTTCTCCTTTCGATGTAACCCAACTGTGAGCTCTGACTCGAGATTCGTGATTAATATAAATTCTCCATTTCTTTTTAAAATAATAATAAAAATAACAAAAGTCTAATTTCAAAAGTGTAATGTAACTAAATTCTAAATTAACATATAAAACTTTTTAGATTTTACTAAACATCAAATTAATATATTAATATAAATTTATGTTAATCTTGAATTTATCAAGTGTTAAATGAGATTAAATCTTTTGAGGTGTGAATTTTTTGGTAGTTTAAGATGCATTTAGATTGGATGTAATCTCAGTAAACTCAATCAAACTTAGAAGTCTTAAGATGTAAAAATACAACTTTTAATTATGATCAATATATATATATATATATAGTTTATCTTTCTCTCTTTTCAAATTGTATATATCAATTTTATTTTTATTTTTTTTATATATACAATTTTTTTTTTAAGCAAACTATATTTATATTAATATAGTATGTTAGTCCAATTTTATAATCATAAATTAAGGACATTTAACTTATCAATCCGAGTTAGTAAATTTAGAGGCACAATCACTATATGTAAAGAAATAGTTCCGAGTTAGTAAATTTAGAGGCACAATCACTATATGTGAAGAAATAGTTTTGAAATATGTTAATCCTAGACTTTTTGAACTAATAAAAGAAAACTAGAAATTGAAATCTAAAACTTATAAACTATTTTATTTCTTTTTAACCTCAAAGTTTCATAATTCTCTTAGGTGGAAAAGCAAGCTACAAAGTGAAATTTGTTTCCTTCAAAGACAAAGAAAACCTTTGCATCATTACTCCGTTGAAATACGATGATGATTATGAAGGTTAAAGAAGATAAATTGTCACACATGGATATAGAAAACAATGACTAACAAACTAGTCAACTACACTCTTTTGACCACTTGTAGCTCGATGGTAGAAACTCTGGTCATAAAGGGAAGGTTATTTCATAAGTGGTTATGAAAATATTTATAACATTACTCTGGAGTTGCTGCAATCATTCAAGTGTTAGTGAGATTAATCTAAAAACAGAAAAGAACATTCAAAGCAATCTACCAATTGCAATTTCCAAAACTACAAGAAAATTAGTGGAGGCTCTGGCCATGAAGGGAATGGTTTCTTTATGGAAATACTTAAAGATTTATGTAACTTCTTCAATCCTTAAATAATTTAAATGATGAACTAGTTTTTATTTTATGTGGTGTGAAAAATCATTTCTTCCCTCAATGGTAAATGAAGAGGCTGCAAGTGGATTTGAAATGCTAATGAAAACACATTATTGCTAGAACTACTCTTCTGGGAAATGTGATTGATCAACCAAATGTAAATGAACAAGAAATATCACTAATTTTACAACTTATCTTGACCATAAAAAGTAGAATTCAAAATAAGGGAAAAACATGATTTTTACCATGCAAATGTATGAGGAAAACTTGATCTATGACATGTATTTACAGCTACAACATAAACTAAGATATGGGGCCTTCCACACTCATAAAATGCACAAGAAAAACACCTCTAGCTCGCCAAAATCAACAACACTTGAATTATTTCCAAAACAAAGCTTTACATATGTTCATTGTGTGTGTATTTCTCCATATCTGAAGTATATCAATATATAAAACTGCAACAAAAGGTTCTAAAATGGTGCCTACAGATCATAAAGACATTCTACAGCTGCTACCATGAGATTTGGGTGCATTATCTCTCAATAAAATTGTGGAAAAATCGATTTTCCTCTCTTTTGTTGATTTTCTGCTGAAAACTAGGCCTCTTTGACCCGCGTTGACCGGGGGTCTCGAGATATTTTCTGGATGCACCAAATCACACGTACCATAAGATGAAGACCATGAACAACCTCCAAGTGTCTGTTTTCTCTGGCTCCATCTGTAAATACACTGAGCTTGGAGAAATTACCAAAACGAATAATTTCCTGTAAAAATATGGTAAAACGAATTAACAATGCATAAATTTTGCTAATTTCAGAAATTAAATGAAAATGATAAAAATACCTTTGAGATGGTTTTAATACTCAAAATAGAGACAAAATATGGTAAAATTAGCAGGTGATGAGTTTATTTAGATTGGAATGAGGTTAGTTATCATGGAATTTTTTCACAGAAAATGACGCCCAACATCTCCCCTAGGAAGAACTTGTTGCATGTCCTCATGCAAAAAACTATATTGTTTACTATCATACAAATCTTGCAATCCTGAGATGTACATCCATATTGATTCTTTGTTCTACCTCCCTTGGTCTCTGCATAAGCACTCTTACTTTCAATCTTATATTCTCCTCCACAAGAGTCATGCTATGTCTTGTAAGTAGTCTTGAGATACTTTTCCAAGTTTTTCATTTCTCCTACGATCCTCCTCATCTTTTTGATTTTTCTTTTCTTCTTTTAGATAGTCTCTTCAAAAATTTGCATTTTCCAAGTTTTTCATTTCTCCTACGATCCTCCTCATCTTTTTGATTTTTCTTTTCTTCTTTTAGATAGTCTCTTCAAAAATTTGCATTGGATTTTTTTTTATTTTTCTTGTTGTGGAGTGCTCTTTAATACATTTTCAAATTCTTCCTCAATAAGTGACATTTATTAGTGAGAACAAGTTCTTCTTCTAATGGCATATTCAATACTTTCCTTGTTTCCTCACTTGTTGAAAGGTACTTTTCCCTAGTCTCAAAAGATTTAATGTAGTCATGATGTCTTTGTTTATCATGATCTGTTTCTAATGTAGAAGTTGTCGAGGTGGAAAATTCAATTCTAGGCCTTTTTGTAATATGAGCAAAAGGTTGTCCCTTTTGTTGGTCATTTTTTCTTTCTTTGTCATTGCTCTAGTAAATCTTCTATTGTATGTAACAACTTCCTTTTCTACCTTTCTTGGTGATTTCCTAGCTGATATATTGGTGAGAATGTAAGGTAAGTTTTTTTTTTTTTTTTAAGTAAAAAAGGGGAGGATCCTGTTTATATTAGAGTTGCAGAGTTACAGAGTCTATTTGTGATGCCAGTTGTCCCGCCTGAACAGGAAACCGAGACAGCTGGACATTCTATGCCATTTGTTGGAGCCGCCTTTGTTTTTTGGCCTGTTTAAAATTTCATATCATAATGCTTGAAATCGAAAGCCGGTTTTCATATTTTCCTTTATTTTTTCCCAAAATCTCAGAAGTCTCATCGCGCAAACATCGACGGTTATCATACTCTTAAGGCCATATTTATTTTTTAATCATTTAAACGAGTCTCTACTTTTGAACCTCGGGATGTCGCATGTCGGAAGTTATAGATCACATAGTTTACAAATCCCGAGAGGCGAAACGACGAAATAGTCTTAAAAAGTTTACCCAGATCATTACCGAGAGTAAAAATACTCTAAACCGCAGTTAAGCATCATCGGGATTTCGTGTCTTGGCATTTTCTAGCTCCAAAAGTCTTACCGTCGTAACCCCGATAGCCAAAACCGTGAGATTCTTGTTTTAGTAACCCGGGTTAATGTTAAAGGTAAAAATTTTAGCTGCGATTAAGCTCAGTTGGGAATTCGCAACTCGGCGTGTTTTCCCTCAAAAGCTACACCTTCAAAGCCTCGAGTCGCGAAGTCGCGATAAAAATAGAAACGTAATTAATTAAACACTTAATCTTGGTTACGTTTTGTATTAATCAAAGCTAATTGTCGCAATCTCGGGTTTTGGAGGTGTAAAGGGTTAAAGTGAAAACTCCCGATGAGGCGAGTGTCGAAATATTAATTAACATTTAAAAAGGACTAATTAATCAAGCTAAGCCAACATTTTCATTGTTTTAATATGAAAATTAATATGCACGGTCTCCAAGGCGATTTTAAACTTTCTTTGCGCCAACTTGCATTACGAACTGTCAAAATTTATGACATTAATTGGAAATGGGGCGATTTGACAAGTAAGGGTTTGGTTTTTATTGCTTAATTTATATTTAAGAACGATTTGACCATTCTGTCCCTAAGGACGACCTAGTTTTAAATAGTCGAAGACATGGATTTTTTGGTTTGTTGTTTCAAATTTCATTTCTATTCTACGCAGAGCCAACTTTTCGCGAGCGAACTAATTTTTGTATGTATACATATTTTTATCGCAGGAGAGCTAAAGTAGAATCCCCCGCCATGGCCCCGCGAAAAGCATCTAAAGCCACTGTTGAGGTTTCAGGACAAGGTTCAGACAACGTTTCTGATACTTCACCTCGAAGTGTCGACTCTATCAGGACCTGGTCACATATTTCTGAGGTTCTACAGTCTGAATTGGTAGATGTTTCGGATGATTCCAGTGGAAATGAAAAAGACGACCTGATCACCAAGTATAAGATCGTTGTCTAGGCTCAAATGCATAACGCAGCGGCTAGGCCACGTCTGCTCCCTTATTACAATATGGTCCGATGGACGTTAGACCATGTAGATATACCAACCAGAACCATCATCAACGAGCAGAGGGTCACCATTGGGACTTTCAGACCAGAACAATTGCAGGCTATGTACAAGCTGCCAGCCATCTCAGACTTTGTTTACAATGCCAAATTCCTGGAGAATTTCAAACAAAAGGAATGTATGCAATACAACAAGACTATGTCTGGTTTAATCAAAGATTGGGTTTCACACCCTGCGAAGTTCAGGGCGGACAGTAATGGTATATATTCAATAGCCTCTCTGGAACCACAGTTCAAATATATCGCTATGATGACTTGCAGATTATATGGGAGAGAGGACACCACACATTTTTTCCTTCAGTGGGTGCCTCTAATTCACACGGTCGCCAAAGGATGTTCCTTCGACTGGGCTAAATTACTGTATGATAGTTTGACCAGTCGAGTTACAGAGTACCGAGCGCAGAGGGAGAGCGGAAACATTGCTTCATTCTTTATGTTCACGTATATCATGGACGTCGTTTGTTTTCTGACACCTTTTCCCTTGATGAGTTGGAGCTAGACTCCATCGGAGGCTGAGCCCATCCATGTCTACCATTCAAAGTTGTGGGAAGACAAATCCTCAGATTTTGTGTATGAAATCTTTAACTGGGTGATGGTACCACTGCATGTCACTATCTTCGGCCACCCGCCACCCAGGATCTCAGATAGTATCGTGGAAAATCTGAGCAGTATAGCCAACTGGTATGTGGAAGCAGAATTTTCATATCTCAGGGTTTTCGACGCTTCTGTTCCTCTGAATGCCTTACCATTATTCATATCCGATAGGCTGGCTTGTCATGAGGTTGCCAGACAAACCGTAATCGGTGGCGTAAGTAAGGAGCTTAAGGGATATTCTAAGAAGGTATGGGCACCTTTTCCTATTCATCTGCATTCCTATTCTTTGTTAGATTTCGGGCATGCTAAAGCTGAGGCAACAGCCCTGGAAGACCTGAAATTGGTTCATGTTGAATTCAAGAAGCACGATCCACATAGGGTCGTAAGTAACCACTTAGCCAATTGCGGGCTTAAAAGGTTTGAGCATGAAAATTCACCCTTAGATGACATTTTCCGAGGCACGAGATCTTATGTCGAGGTTTCGGCTCGGATACAAGCCCTGGCTCCTAAAGAAAGGGCTGATGTTTTAAAATTCCAAGAACATTGGTGGAGTTGTCTTCCCCCAGTATTGCGGGGTGAAAATCCAATAACAGTAGAGGTGCAGCAAAAAGAAGCCCAAGGCTCAAAAGATTCAACACCCAGAAAAGAAGAACACCAGGACGGGGAAGCAAACTAAGAATCCAAAACCGGAAATAAAAACTCCCAATCCGCCGAAAAAGTAGACTCCAGTTACTACTCTAGGCCAGTTAGCTAAGCAAATCGGAGATCCCATCACCTCCATTACTCCCTTACAGTCAACTCAAGAAAGCATAGATGCAGGGTGGATTTTCAACGAAGAATTGAGACCTATAAGGGTGGAAGAGCTCCCTCCAAATGAATTATTTTTTGATAAAAAGAGAAAAGTTGTGGTAAAAAGAGAATTTTATCAAGAAGAGGGATCAATGGCCAAGAAGTTAAAGGTGTTGAATGATGGGAAAGATAAGAAGAAAGAAGAGTTTTCTACAGAAATAGCTGGGACATTAAGGGCGTATGCTACGACAAACCAATTTTCAGTCGGGGTTTTGAAAAATCAGCTGAAGCAAAAAAATCGCCTCATCAAAACCTTAGAAGCTAAACTAGCCACAGTAGAAGAGGCTTCCAAGGACCAGACAAGCATAGGAATAGTACAGGCAAGAATGGCTGACAAAAAGGAAATTGAGTTGCTCAAAGCTAAGCTCGAACAAGCAGAGCTGGTAGCTCAGACTAGTCAGATACAGGTGGGCCAGCAAAAAGACTTGATTGAGCAGCTACAGGTTAGATTAGAATTCGCTGAAAGCCAAGTCATAAATATCGAGATATTCCAGTCCCAAGCTATGGAGATTCAGAGCAGAGTTTCTGCAGCCCAGTGAAGTCTACTTGCCAAGGTAGAGACGATTCGGGACAATTGTCTGCTTATCGATCAAGTATTAGAAAACTTATCTGTCAGAGAGAGAGAAGCTGGAGCAGCTCGGGTCGCATTTCAAGAGGTTGTAATAGCTACAGCAAATAGGGAATCGAGAAAAAGTCCTAAGTTTTCTATTTCGGAACAGACCCGAGGTAATATTTTGTTGAAAGAATGGGAACGCAACATATCAGAAGGCAAATTGAAAGCCAAAAAGGTAAGGAAATCCTATGAAGAGGCTTTCGGTTCCATAGATGGAAATCTATTAGGCATTGATAGCGAGAGTAATGCTGAGACGCTGAGCCAAATGGATATAGCGAAACTCTCGCTTGATATAAATGAAAAAGAAGAAAGAGATTCGGCCGAAATCTCACAAGTAACTATGGCAGACATAGTTCAAATAGATAAATGTATGATTAAACCAAGTGTGCAATTATGTGCTATTGACACCCTAGACCGACAGATGGAAGAAAGGTTGCCGCAATTAGTCAGAGATTGTTACATTTTTGAGGCCAATTAACAAGCGGAACCTTCAAGGTTGATATCTCAGCTGGTGGAAAAATGTGTCACTTGTACCGAGCATGCAAGAGGGCGGGCTTCTAGTACCAAATAAAGACATAGGATAAAAAAATGAAACGATTGATCTCCTTCTCATTGTAACTAAAAATCCTGGAACGATTCGGATTCCATCATATATAAATTTGTATAAATATACAATAGAAGGAAGAAAAAGAGGCTGGAACTTTTTGGGTCGATTGTAATAGAGATTTTTCTCCCTCGAGAGTTAATATAAAGAAAATCCGAAGATTTTCGATTCTGTCACGACTATGTTATGAGTTCGTTTCCTTGTATTTCATATTTCATTTCATTTCATATATGTATCTGATGAATGCTTCGCTATAATTTAGTACAACCTCTACTATGGTGAATAAATTTTAGTTTTCTATATTGTTTACCATTTTTCCTCTATACCGGCTATCAGTAGGTATAAGACCAGTGAACATTTTAGATTTATATATATATATATATATATATATTGTGCTTCATCAGGTTATTTCTTTATCTTTTTCTTCTTTTGTTTATAAGTGAGATTCTCCCTTGATAGGAGCCTTGCATGATAGACAACTTAATGTTTTCTTACATCTCATACACATTTATTAAAGTATAACTCAGTTACGGGAAAGGGCCTTTGGTTTGCACCCTGTTTTCATTACCGTAGCTATAAACTCTCCTTTATACGACCGAAATATAAAGGAGAAACTCACCTCTGCCGGGTGAGTTGCTCTGTAACCACGCGGTATTCCCGGAGGAAAAATCTTGTCTTCAGTGCCAAAATCAGTGGGAGGATTCCAATTGTCCGGGACTGTGAAAAGAGGGCGCTCAGGATAGCTTTGCATGGCCTCGTCCAGGGTGATCTCTTCCACGTACGCCATGGGAGGCGTTCGAGGTCTCTCGGACTTCCTATTTCTTCGCAAGGACGCCAAGGCCAACACCTTCTCGAACTTCTTCTGCCTCTGCTTGCGTGATTCAAATGAGTACCAAGTTGTGCCCCTGTGTGGCTTTCCTCGTGCCCTGGGCATGTTGAAGAACCTGGAGATGTCCGAAGTTCCCAGCGGATGAATAACCCTGCTCCAGAACTCCGGTGGCTCTGCGTTCGGCTCTGTGAAATTCGAATACCTCTCATTGCTATTGAGGCGGTTGATAAGATTGAGGATGACAATGACTGCCTTGGCCATTAAGGCTGGCCTCCTAGTGCTCTGGTGCGCTTTCCTGTTCACTTGCACGAAGGGCCTCGTCTCCTGGTTAATCCTGCACAGGCTCATTCCCATTTAAATGCTGAAGGGATGGTCGTCGGTGGGTTGTATTAATGGTGCAGCTCGACGTTTGCCCGCGTGTCTCGTCTCTGCAACATGGCACCCCATCTGGGGGTTGTAGATCACTGGTGGCTAAGGTTTGGCACTGAGCTAAGATGTCTGAGTCTTCCAAGGTGTGGGCCTCCCAACAGAAGTGTTTTGTCCCCATTTCTACTCCTTCGTTTGTCAGGCAATCTGCTACCTTGTTTGCTTCTCGTTTCACGTGGGAGGGTGTGATGCTGAGATTGGTTATGAGGAGGCTGCCAAAATCCTCTAGCAGCCCAGAGAGTTGCCAACTGGGTGAGATTTTCAATGGATTTCCCCCATGGAGAATCTTGGTGATTAACTGAATAACAATTTGTGAGTCCCCCTCCAAGATAATCTTGTGATGGTGTCTGTCAGTAGCTATTTGGAGACCCCGCACTAAGCCTGTTAGCTCTGCCGCATTATTTGTTGTTTCCCCTAGGAATCCTGCAACAAGACATAGGATCTCTCCATTGGAGTTTCTGAGTGCTGCTTCATAGCCCGCTGTTCCCAGATTGCCTTTGGAAGCCCCATCGAAGTTTATCTTTATGAAATTTGTTGGAGGGGGGGTCCAGATGGTTGGACTACTTTGTTGGTGCTTGGGCTTCTCTATTGTTAGTTGATTGATTAGATTGGGCTACCAGCTTTGGAGAATTAAATGTTCCTCTGGGTTGCATTTTAGGTCCTCTATTTTCCAGGATTTACTTCTGATAGTTTCCTTGATTAGTGAAACTATTTTCTCCCAAGTTGTGTCTGGTGTGGAAGCTTTAGAGTGAAAGATTCATTTGTTTCGTTCTTTCTAGATTTGCCAGAGGATGAATCCTAGTAGGAGTTGCCAGATGTGGTTCAGTAGGGGGTTGTTGTAGGTGATAGAGTCCCAATTCTCAATTGTGTCATTGATGCTGCTCCGGTGTTGATTGGATCGACGCATTATTTGTGCTCCTTGGTCCCAAATCTGCTGGCTGAAGTGACATCCATTGAAAAGATGTTCTTTGGTTTCCTCTTGCTAGTAGCATAGGACACAGAAAGAAGGCCCAATGAAGCCTCTTTTTCTGAGGTTGTCCCAGGTTAGGATTCGGTTATGTACCACAAGCCATAGGAAGGTGGAAACCTTAGGCCATAGAGCAGGGTTCCAAACTTTGTTCCATATGTTCTCCTTGTTTTGATTCTGGTGATTACCCTGTAGAAAGTAAGCTTCCTTGATTGAGAAAGTGCCAGCTGTGGAATACCCCCATCTGAGGATGTCCAGACCTTCTCTATTGGGTATTTTCCGGTGGTTAGCATAGAATTGCCAGTTCTGCAGATTGAGATTCTCTGGGACCCCTAGATCCCGACTAGAGGTTTTCCAATGGTGCCATTGTTGTCGTTGTTCCTCGGGTTTCCAGAGGTCTTTCACCCTTAAAGATGTATCCTAGTTGAGAGCTTGTTTGAGTGTGTTTAGCTCCTCTAGTTCATCTAGGGGTTTGAATTGTTGCCACGAGTCTTTCCAGAACATGGCGCTTTCCCCATTTCGGACCTCCCAGAAAGCGTGATTTTGAACCAGAGTACGATTTTTCCAAGCTGTGTTCCATATGTTTGAGCCCTGTAGTCGATCATTGTGTCTAATAAGTTGATTATTTGGTGTGAGGGGGGCGCACTTCTACTTCCATATTTGCGCCCAGACGGCTCTTGGGGTTTTTAACCATCTCCACCAGATTTTGGCTCCCATTACTTGATTGAGTTTCCCTGGATCACGAAGTCCCAATCCTCCTAGGCTTTTTGGTGTGCAAATTCTGTCCCAGCTTACTAGCGCCCATTTCTTGTTAGGTTGATGTCCATGCCAGAGGAAGTTTCGCTGGAGGTTCCTTATGGCTTTGATGACCTGTTTAGGAGCTGCTAGAACGATGAAGAGGTAAGTAGGTAGGGCTTGTAAGACGGATTTGAGGAGGACCAACCTAGAAGTGATGTTGAGTGGTCTGAAAGTCAAGTTGCTCAGCCTGTTGGAGATGGAAAGAAGAAGGTTGTCCTAGGAGATGGATCTTACTTCCACGCTCGTGAGAGGAACACCTAAATAGTTGGATGGAAGGGAGCTCTTGGGTATTCCTAGGAGTCTGGAAATGTGGAGCTAGATAGAAGTCGGGGTGTTGAAAAAGTAGAGTTTGGACTTGTCTAGGTTAAGAGACATGCCTGAAGCTTCTGTGAAATTTGAGAGGATAAGTTGAGTTTGTTGGCCTCCCGGGCCGTTGGGGAGTTCAATAGGAGGGTGTCATCGACAAATTGACTGTGAGAGGACACTGGCTGGATATTCTGTAGAGGCAGGCCTTTGAGAGAGCCGTCTGTGACTGTCGATTTGATGTAACATCCCAGGCCTTCCACCATAAGTACGAACAAGAAGGGCGAAAGGGGGTCCCCTTGTCTCATACCTCTGGATGGTGAAAAAGGTCGAGATAGGACCCCATTAACTAGAATGGAGAAGAAGGTTGAGGAGGTGAGATTTAAGATCCAGTCCACCCAATGCTGATCAAATCCAAAAGACTCCAGGACAACCCGAAGGTACTGCCAGCTGGCTTTGTCAAAAGATTTTGAAAGGTCAAGTTTGATTAACATACCTAGAGTTCTTGATGTCTTGAGGGAGTGGATGACCTCGTGAGCCAGAATGACGCTATCCATGATTTGTCTTCCTTCTATGTACCGTGCCTGTTCCTTGGAGATGACATGGGTCAGTATGGGTTTGAGTCGATTGGCCACCACCTTTGTTGTGATTTTGTAAATTACATTGCAGAGGGCGATGGGTCTGAAAGTTTTAGGGTTTGTGACCCGTTCCTCTTTCGGGATGAGGGTGAGAAAGGTGGCATTGAGAGCTGGTAGGACTGGGCCTAATGCTCTCGATTCCTCTACTACCTCCCAAACTTCTTCCCTGACCAGGTCCCAGCAATGGTGGAAAAAATCAGTGGTGAACCCATCCGGGCCCGAGGATTTTCCTGGGGGCATAGCTTTTACGGCTTGGTCGACTTCCTCTTGGTTGATGGGCCGCATTAGGGCTACGTTTTGTTTTGGAGTTACCAGAGAGGGTATGTTTCTGGTGACCCTTTGGATGGCTTCCGTTCTATCCTCCCTGATTTCCGTTAGAAGGTCCCGGTAGTAGTTAGTCAGCTCTACCTCTATCTGAGAATGTTCTCTGATTGGATTTCCCTGGCTATCTTGTAAGTGGGTTATTTTGTTGATGTGGCGACAGTGCACCATTTCTCTGTGGAAGAATTTTGTGTTCTTTTCCCCTTCTTTGAGCCATTGTACCTTGTATTTTTGTTTCCACAAGATTTCCTCTTGCCTTCTTCTCTCTTCTAATTGTGCTTGAAGCTTCTCCTCCTCTTTCATTAGTTAAGTGGTCTAGGATCCTAAGATGAAATTTTTTTGTATCTCCACAAGTTTATTTTCTATGTCTTGTATGCTTTGGAGTATGTTTCCAGAGGTGTTCTTGTTCCAGTGTTTCAACAACTGCTTGAAGTTTTTGAGGCATTGTTGGAATTTATACATGCTAGTGCCATGATCTATTTCCTCCTGTGCCCACCAGGATTTTGCTAACTGATGGAAATCCGGGTGTGAGAGCCAGAATTTCTCGAAACAGAAGGGTTTGTATTTGGGTGTTGCTCTTGTTTCTAGATTAAAAACAAGAGGCCAATGATCTGACCCGACTTTTGGGAGAATAAGGCTTTCCATATAAGGGCCTTCTTCCATTAATTCCTCAGCCACCAGGAAGTGGTCCAGACGACAAGAAATGTGTTGGTTGCCCGATCTATGATTGGACCAGGTGAAGGTATCGTTGCTATTTTCTATGTCTACTAGCTTTAGATGATCAATGAGGGTTTTGAACTTACCACTGTCTTGCTCGAGTCTCTTTTTGCCTCCTGTTTTTTCCTCCAACGATAGGATCATGTTGAAGTCACCTCCTAAGATCCAGTTGTGTGTTGTCACCAAATTTTTTATTAGTGCTAGCCGCTCCATGAGTTTATCTTTGTCCTGTTGGCTTTGGGGGCCATAAACATTTGTAATGGCCCCTTCCTGATTCAAGCCTGTGATCTCAAAGTGGGTCGTTATTGTACCTATAGTTGAGAAGGATTTGCTTAGAGTGATGTTGCCTGGGTTCCAGAGGATAGCCAAACCCCCTGAGGCTCCTGTGGAGTCTGTTATCATGGAGTTACATCCTCTCTAGATACCCTAGAAGATGGTTTCAGCTTCTTCCCCCACACATTTGGTTTCCTGTAACATTAGGATATCTAGTTTTTCTTCTTTGATGCAGTCTCGGAGGATTCTTTGTTTGGATCGACCATTGAGTCCTCTAATGTTCCAGGTAATGATCTTCATCATTATGAGGGTGGTGTTGGGTGGAGGTATCCCTCCGAGAAATTGTGGATCTGCCCTGAGTTTATCATAAGGTTGCCTGCCTCCTTGATGAGTTGTTGCACTGTTTTCCACCCCCTTCTTTTGTTCTCACGGAGTATTCTTTTCGAGCCTAAAATCGAGTCTGTGGCTATACCCAGGCGTGCTGTGGATCCTGCTGAGGAGTTAAGAAAGGCCTTGTGTACCTTGCGTAGTTGTTCTTCAGGAAGGGTCTGTAGGTCTTTGTTATTTAGGGCCTCCTCGAGCTTTTCCATATCTATGCCTGCTAGATCTCTATCGTCCAGCTGCATTGGGGTGTCTCTGTCCCCATATCCCCTTTCTTCTGTGTAGATTTCATGATTTGGGCGAGGGGGGGGAGGGTTTTGGGTCTCCCCTTAGGCCTGTTGTGATTCCTTGTGTGGATATTGGATTTCCTCATCTTCTGGTAGCTGGTTCAAAATCTCATAGGAGTTTTTGGTCGAGATCTTTTGTCTGGGATCTGGGGCCTGCTTCCTTGGAGGGTTTTTCTTTTTGGCCGTGACAGTGGTGAAGCCATCTTTCTGTATGGTATCATTTGCTTTGGTAGCTTGTTTAATCAGAGGGTAGTCTCTGAAGAGGTGACCATGCTCATGACATCTCTTGCAATGAAAAGGGATGTGTTCATAGTCCAGTGTTTGTTGCCAATCCTTATCCTGGTATTCCAAAGTTACAGCTCCTGGTAGGGCCTTAGAAATATTCATGTAGACACAAATCCTGGCATATGAAGTGTATTTCCTCTGCCTTGTGGCTTCTGATGCTTTGACGTATTGACCCAGTGTGTTTCCTATGCCCATGAGAATCTCTTCCAGTGAGAAATTCTGCGGTAGGGAGTAAAGGCGGATCCGTACAAGAGCCATCGTGAAATCCTCCTTGTCTGGGATGAATCTTTCAGTCCAGAAACACAAGAATTACCCTGCTGAGTTATAAAAGTACGACCTGTTCTCAAATATCCTGTCTCTGTCTTCTGGGTTGTACAAGATGATTGTGAAGAAACCTTTGGAACTGAGTTGGACCTCATAGTCTCCTTTGGGGTTCCACCAGTGTTTTATCCATTTGTTTAGATCTCTTTATAATAGCCATAGGCCTAGGAACTTGCCAATGAGGGCGTGTTCTCTCATGAATTGGGTATGTTCCCCTACTCTGGTTGAGCTTATGAGGTATCTCGGCGTTTTGTCCATTTGTGGAATGCATTTGCCTGGCTCCCACCCTCGAGGTGATTTTGGATGGGATGTTCTAGCTTCTGTCTCCATCTCCTTCCTGAGACCTTGTTCTCTGGCCAGAAGTCGGTCGCGTAACTGCAAGGGCGGCTCGAACGAGGGGCATTTTTCTCTGGTGCCTGAACGGTTGTTGGCAGTAATGTTGTTGTATGAGGGGGTTGCCCCCCCTCTTCTGTACCCATTCTGGCGTGTCAGTAAAGGGAAGTTGACATCCGCTAGCCGTTGATGGTTCGATGTGCTGTAGTCTGCAACTAGCTTGCAACAATTTGTGTTGGGTTGAAACTAGGGTTTCCGGTACTATGTACATACTACAAACATCCTCATTTTAAGTTATTAAAAATTTTATTATCTCTTTGAAAGACTTTGTTTTTTGGTGATATCCAATATTTCGACGCTTTGATCGAGAATGTAAGGTAAGTTACTAGGGTTTGGAATGAGGATTTGTAGGCACAACAGATGGCACGTATTTGAATTTTGGGGTGGCAGAGTATGACTCTAAAACAAATTGTTTTGAGCTTTTAAACAGAGTGTATTTTTCCCAAAAGGAATCACAATTTTTCATACTTGTTTTAGCATATATGAAAGTCATGTTATAAGTACATTTGATGACAAATAGGATACAATAGCCATGAGTGTTGGGAGAATGATGATAGGTTCAATGACAAGTATGGTAATGAAGTATTGGTAGTGTATAATAATGGAATTTTACTGAAATGATTAAGGCATATAATTGTTGGGCTAAATATATGCACTATTAATTCTCACATTCAATTATCAACCGGGGCTCGTAAATTTCGAGGTGCATGCATGGGAAACACAGGATCAGAGCATAGGCTAACCTAATCTAAAGTCGAAAAAACAATCTTCAAACCCACACTGCAGGAAATTAACACTAAGGATTCATCACTGGAATATAGGAATAATTTAGTGTTATAAATGCTTAGATCACAGGCTTTCATGCATTCAAGTTGATGTTCGTGTGATTAATAGTGGGTAGCTTACTTAAGTTTTTTTTCCTTCAATGATCATTTCCTATAACAGATACACACGTAAATGCAATAAAAGAAACAAGCAAACGGAAATGAAATTCATGATAGAAACTAACACCTTAGGAAGAATTCCAATGTGGGAAGGCCATATCTCATGAGTTAGACCTTTAATCTGTCTATTGGTGATTAAATCTATGTGAAATTAAAGTGTAAGGAATCCAAAAGTATAGGAAAATAAAGCAATCTGAAAGCAAACTGTAGGAAATTTGATGAAAGCAATCTAAAATCAATCTTAAGAAAAAGGCAATCAAACAAGGTTGCAAATTAAATCTAAACTCAAAATCTTCCACAGTCAGATGCATCAATCATGGAGAAGAAGGAGAAGGAATAAGTAAAGATGATATTGTAGAGATGTGAAGAAAAGAATTGAAATTCTTCTGTGATAGTAAAGAAATACCAACTCTGTCAAGAAAGATGAATGTTAGATGGATTAAGAAGGGATGAACATAGAATTTTCAATGTACATTGTAGAACTCAACAAAGAATAACCATAAAGAGGGGAGGAATGCTTCTATAGTTGACTCAAAAGGTTGAATGTACACAGTGAAATAAAATCTGGAAACATGGTTGAAGAAAATGAAATGGATTCTTGGTGACAATTGTCTAACTTAGAGGATTTGCAATCAACCAAGCAAGGAAAGAAGATGAATGAAAATGAATAGATGCATAATGGGTGGTGCGTGTGAATATGAAAGTTCTGGGTGCAAAGAATGAAGAAAAGAGAGGGGCAATTTGCTCATAAACAAATCTAAATGCCCATGCATGGGTAATCAATCTGTAAGCACATCATGAAGGATGCCATACACTCTAAATTGTAAATAATAAGTGCAGTTCTGAACCTATGTTTATGTGTCTTATATTCATAAATGAATTCAAATATCCCACTAAAGATCAAAACTTTGTTTTATGCATTTGACACAGCTAGGAAGGAAAAACACCATTTAATAATGCGAGCAACAAATAGATGGCAAATTAATCAAGCATGAATGAGAATAATTAAAGCAAGGCACAAAGCAATGAATCGTTGGTCAAATAATCATTAAGCACAGAAATAGAGCAGCATGAAAACACATATATTAGAAGCTTGTAAAAGGAGTATGATTGAGGTTAAATGCAAAAAGATGATGGTTTGCGTGAAAGGGCATCAATTCGAGTTGTTCCTGAAACCAATTGCAGAATCAAATTGTTGAATTGAAACACACGGTGCATGGAAATCAAATCAAATCAAATCAAATTCATAAACTAATTAGCAAAAGAAATAGCAACAAGGACATACCCGAATCAAGGGGCCCTACCCGACCTAGGCATGCTCCTGGAAGACTAATTCAGATCGAAACTGGAATAATGCATCAAATCTCAGCCATGAACTGTTCTTGTTTATTAGAAATCCAAATCTCTGATTACAACATTTTGCTCATCAATTTCATGTCTCTAATATGATGAATTTCTCCCAAATACAAATTTTAAATAATAATGATGGATCCTCCTCAACCCTATGAGGCTCTTATTTATACATGAAATCCAAATGGAGATGATAGAACCGAATCTCCCAAACTCAGATTTTGGTTAAAACCAATTTTACAAAATTTAGATCAAAATCACAAAAATCTGGGTTTTATTGTAATTTGGCCAGATTCGAGTTAGGGGTCCACCCATATCTTCCAAACTAATTCACATTTTTTTAAATTTCTCGCATATTACTCAATTTTCCACATTCTAGACAAAATGGATTTCGTATAATTTCTATATCTGATGCCATCTGTACGGAAATCGAGATGCAAGTTGCCAATTTGAGATTTTTGCTAATTTTTGGAGAATCATTCCCCCTGAGCTGGAGGTCCATACATGTGATCTGGGTGAATTCCGGATTACGTATCCACATGTAAAAATCATTCTAGACAAAACCCATGTTATCGATTTTCACATATAACCCTTATTGGTACAATTCAATCTATGTGAATGAATTTACTTGAAGTCAAACATAGAAATAATTCATTGGATTATCAATCATTAATGTAAATTGTTAACCAATGTGATACAACTCACCAGTGATGAAAATGAGTGTCAAGGTACCTAAGTACATATTGACAGGTACAAATGGATGTGTGGGAATCGAGTCACCTGCAAGATCTGTCAATCATGAGACCTTGATGAATTCCCATTGTTGACAGCGAGGAGGCTTGCCATTGATGTATGCAAGTCCCAAGGTACTTATAAACATCTCTAATGTCAATCCCATATGATGTGTTGGAGTCGATAGGATGAGATTTGTCGGAAGGTGGGCCTTAAAAAATCCCACATCATCCGTCATGAGAACAACCTAAATGATTTTTAAGAACCACAATACAATATTGAATCAACATGTAGAACTTTATGGATAATTTTTCCCACCAACTTCCTAGTTTTCAAGCAAAACTCATGTCCATTTGTGCCAGTAACTCGGTTTTCACAACTAGACTTATTTTTGTCTTTACTATTTTATTTTTCTATGGTATCCTACCCTATTGAAAGAAGAAAATCCTCTTTCAAAAAATACTTCCAATGGAGACATGTGCGTAACAGGATCTCAAGTAGACTCATATCCAAATTTGAAAAATGTACCTTTATAGATTCCTGGATATGAGAAACCAGTCGCTCTGATTGATATTGTGCCAAGAAATGTTGAATAATGGAGGAATATAGTTGGTTGTTGATCGCCTGGAACAAGGTTTCAATGTAGTCATTGTTCCTTTGTCTTTCTTGTGTTTTGGAAATGGATTGCATGTCTCCCTTTGTCATCCAACAAAGTTCTTCTGAAAATTTCCCATTGCACTCTTGAATGCACAAAGGATCTGATGTCAGGCATGGTAGAAACTCCTCTTTCTCAAGTTCTTTTGTCTTCTCTTCATCAAATACTTTACATGTCTCTTTTATCTCGTCTAGGTCTTCTTGATGTTTCTCATGGAACTGTTTCTTTTCTATCACTTCCTGGGATGCATATATGTTCCTGATGGCTATCAAGATTTGCTCCTCCTGAGATGCAGAGATGTTCCCAGCAACTGCTAGGATTTGAGATATTTCCCGGAGTAACATTCTCCTTTACTCAACATATTATTGAATAGTTTTGCACTCTTATTGTTGGTTGATAATCCCTATCTTTCACATGGATGAGTACTCAAGGGTGGGGGGGGGGGGTTATTACAACACATTAAAATAAAAACTTCTCTATAAATGAAATTAACAAAAATGAAAGCAAACCATTTAAAGAAAACTTGAACTCCTCATGCTATTGAGACCCCTCTTTCACCAAGTTATATTTTCACACGAGTTAGCTCTTCCATGAAAAACACACTAAAAATTAAAAACTCCAAAACCAATTCCTTTAGTGCCTCCCCGGGAACGATGCCAAAAATGTGAGTCCAATTTTATGATTAGAGATTAAGGAAATTTAATTTATCAATCTTGGTTAGTAAACTTAGAGGCACAATCATTGTATGTGAAGAAGTAGTTTTAAAATATGTTAATCCTAGACTTTTTGAACTAAGAAAAGAAAACTAGAAATTAAAATCTAAAACTTAGAAACTATTTTATCTCTTTTTAACCTCAAAGTTTCATAATTCTCTTAGGTAGAAAAGAAAGCTACAAAGTGAAATTTGTTTCCTTCAAAGATAAAGAAAACCTTTGCAACATTACTATGTTGAACTTTGATGACGATTATGAAGGTTAAAGAAGATAAATTGTCACACATGCATATAGAAAACAATGACTAACAAACTGGTTAACTACACTATGTTGACCACTTGTAGATCGATGGTAGAAACTATGGTCATAAAGGGAAATTTATTTCATAAGTGGTTATTAAAATATTTATAACATTACTCTGGAGCTGCTACAATCATTCAATTGTTAGTGAGATTAATCTAAAAACAGAAAAGAACATTCAAAGCAATCTACCAATTGTAATTTCCAAAACTACAAGAAACCCATTAGTGGAGGCTCTAGCCATGAAGGGAATGGTTTCTTTATGGCAATACTTAAATATTTATGTAGCTTCTTCAATCCTTAAATAATTTAAATGATGAACTAATTTCGATTTTATGTGGTGTGAAAAATCATTTCTTCCCTCAATGGTAAATGAAAAGGCTACAAGTGGATTTGAAATGCTAATGAAAACACATTCTCTGCTGGGAAATGTGATTGATCAACCAAATGTAAATGAACAATAAATAACACTAATTTTACAACTTATCTTGACCATAAAAAGTTGAATTCGAAATAAGGGAAAAATATGATTTTTACCATGCAAATGTATGAGGAAAACTTGATCTATGACATGTATTTACAGCTACACCATAAACTGAGATATGGGGGCCCTCCACACCCAGAAAATTCACAATACAAATGCCTCTAACTCGTCAAAATCAACAACACTTGAATTATTTCCAAAAACAAAGTTTTACATATGTTCACTGTGTGTATTTCTCCATATCTGAAGTATATAAATATACAAAAATGAAATAAAATGTTCTAAAAGGGTGCCTACAGATCGTAAATACATCATACAATTGCTACCACCAGATTTGGGTGCATGACCTCTCAAGAAAATCGTGGAAAAATCAATTTTCCTCTCTTTTGCTGCTTTTCTGCTGAAAACTAGGCTCCTTTGACCCGCGTTGACTGGGGGTCTCAGGATCTTTTCTAGCTGCACCAAAGCACGTGTACCATAATATGAAGACCAGAACAAACTCCAAATGTTGATTTTCCTTGGATCCATCTGCAAATATACCAATCTTGGAGAAATTACCAACAACTATTTTCCTCTAAAAATATGGTAAAACAAATTAACAATGCATAAAATTTGCTAAAATTCATAAATGAAAAGAAAATGATAAAAATACCTTTGAGATGGTTTTATTAGTCAAAATAGAGACAAAATATGGTAAAATTAGTGGGTGATGAGTTTATTTAGATTGGAATGAGGTTTGTTATCATGACAAATTTTCACTAAAATTGAGGCTCAACATGGTACGAAAAAATTTACAACCATTTCTCTATGTGGTCTGCCAAAAACGAAACTAAGACACTGAGAGATTCATAATAACATCCATAGTATATCAAAGTTGTGAGGACTATGCTTAATATGCTTGCATAGGTCCATAGCCTTGTATAAAATAAAATAGAACCCATAAAACAATGAAATTAATAACACAAGTGTTAGGTACTAGATCTATTATAATAGCAGAAAAGAGAAATACTACAGAGAATAGCAACGAAATAACAATAGAAAACAGAAATATTGCAGAGAATAACAACGAAACATCGAATTATATGGAACCACATGATTCAAATTTATGCAGAAACACAATAGAATATACAAATAACCATAAATACAAAGATGCAATGGAAATTGTTGATACTAAGAGGGGGGTGAATCAGTATCAAGTACAATTTAAAACATTTTTAAACTTATACTTAAACCATTCAATTATATCCAATGATCAATGAACAATAGTATAAGAGTTACACCAATACACCATGCATAATATATGAGAAATAATCAATAGTTATTGTTCAAGGGAAGTAATGACTTCCAAAGGTAGCTACAGCTTCCAAATGTAAAGGGAGGGATAAACCTCCAAGAGGAAGATACAATCCTCCAATATAAAGATAGGGTTTAACTCTCCATCCTTTCCCCTTCCTTCCACCCAAGAATATATGAGAGATAATAAAACTTTACATTAAATCATCACCATCAACCAACCATCCTATAAAACCTGATAATGCTTCCTGAGACTTGTTCAATTTCTGCAATTCTTCAATTCTTGGAATACTATGATCCTATAGATAATATTACTCAATGTATTCTCTGAAACTTCTCCAATTTTCAATCATTGAATCCTCCCCAAAAAGAAGTTATAGAGAGAATTGTAGACCTACCTTGTTCAATTCTGGTTTATTCAGGAGACCAAACTTGTACAGAATGCCCCGCGCTCAATATTTAACATCAGATTTTGAAACTCGTACAAAAGAAACTACAGTCCGTAATATGTCCAATGCAATTTGTCCCACTTCATTTGGATTCTCTATGAATAAGTTATGATTTTTTTACTTGGAACACATGTTTATTGACTAGCTTCAGGAATGGTCAAAAACCCTATCTTCCAAAGAGTGTATCTCCATAATTATAACGAATCAAGAGATGGAAATTTTACCACGGGTACCTTGATATGTATTCTCAATACCATATCAATTTCATCATCTGAATCGTTCTAGAAAAAAAATTATAGTGAAAATGGTAAAATGATCTATAAATAACATGCCTTAGAACACATCACCAAAATACTTCATCCTCCCTTGAAATCCGGCCTTCTTTACTTCTAATTTCCTCTGAAATTCGACTTGTGTATAAAATGAATGTATAATTATATGTATTTATACCATTTATGTCACTTCCTTTTAACATTAGGGTCGACCTGACACTTTCTTATTTTGTAATTCTTTTCTTTAATTATCTTCAGGGCCTACATGTACTTCCTTCTTCAATTCACTTTGTCATTTTCAAAAATTCATTTCTCCTCAACCATGAGGATCCACATGACGTGCCACATACCATCGGAAATAACATGATGTATACTATTCATCCATGGGTGTTGTATCTGCATGTGCATTTTCCTTCATGTCCAAATACCTTCATCAATCTTGCGATCCAAAACCAATGACTAGGGTTGACATCAATGACAACAACCAATCTTCCAACAATCTCCCCCTTTTTCATTGATGGAAACACTTGTGCTCCCCCTACCATCATGATCCCAATTTCTCTCCCCCTTTGACATCAATGGAAAAGGGTAGGGCTTCTCCCCTTGAGTTCAATGGCATAAGGTGACCTTCTTCTTTGGGGATGCTCCCCCTGAACATGTGGCACTCAATAATATTTCATCCTTATTTTTGGTCTTTGGTACTTTTTTCTTCCTTGGAATCCTTTTGTGTGGATTATGTATTCTCTCTCTTCTTCATGTCTAGGATGTATATGTTGTTCGGTCTTCTTATTGCAGTTGCAACCAATCTTCCTAAGTTATTTTCTCTGATTTTACATTTTCGGGAGTCAAACGTAAGAGTGTATCCTTGATCCCACATTTTACTAACACTGAGTAGATTATGCTTCAAGTCTTCAACCAATAGGACATTCTTTGCTTTTACATTTTTCTTCCAAGATATACTACACCTTCTCCAAGTATTTTGGCAAATGAGTCATCTCCAAATGCAACATTGCCACCCTTTCTCTTCAAGCTGATGAATTTGTCTTGATCCCCAGTCATGTGTGAAGAACATCCATTGTCTATGTACCATTCATCTTTTTCTTTACATTCTTCAGTGGTTAATGCTATTCTAAAATCTTCATTGTTTGGAATCTCTTTCATTCTCCATACTGTAGTTGGCATAGGGACATCTTCATTCATATATCTGCAATCTTGTGCTTTGTGACCAAGATAATTACATTTGTAGCATACAATATTTTTGTCCATCAATGGGGAAAATGAATTATAACTTATGTTGACAAATCCACGATTATTTTCATATCTTCTATTTACACCATTCATGTTTTTTGTGTATTTGTTCCTTTCATCGATTCTGCAATTAATTTCCTTATGTTCAAAATTTTTGCAAGTATAACAATGACCAAGAAAGAAATTTTGATACCTTGGAGTAAGTGGCCTTCTTTGTGGTGTAGTCCATCTGGGTTCATGATCTACTCTTTTGTAGTTTCCTTAATATTGATTGAAGCTTCTTTGATTCCTGAAGGTAAGAGGTCTTCTTGGATATTCATCTCTTTTGTAATCATTTCTTCTTTCCGATATCCTGGTCCACTTCTCATCAATTGTCTGTGTAGCTCTTTCTTCAACCTTCTTGTTGGTATTTGCATCTTCTTTGTATGAAGTTTCACCCATGCATCCAAGATGTGTTAAGTCTTTTGGCACTTGAGAGTTTCTTAAGCTCTTCCTCAATGAGACAACTTCTTGTTCAAGTTTCTCACAACCTTCTTCTTTCTTCATCATTTGGACATTCATTACTTCTCTTATTCTTCTTTCTTCTTCGTGTAGAGTTTTCAAGGAAATGTTTTCTTCTCTTAGTTTCTCAAAGTATTCTAATTGTTTCTTCAAGATTACAACTGCCTTTTCACAACTACCCAATTCACTTCTTAGTTTTCTATGCGTGTCTTTGAGCTTGCTATTTTCAATCTCAACATGCTTCAATTTTTTAAGATTCTCATCTTCTTGTTGAATAATTTATACTTCATGATTTTGTTCTTCTTCATTGGAATTTTCTTCTTCAATGCCATCTCTTTCAATCCTTGGATGAGGACATTCAAATTCAACATGTCCTACTCCTTCACATTTAAAGAAAAAGAACTGACCTCTATTTKCTTATTTGAAATCTGATATGTTGTAATTTGCTTCAACTTCTTCTTCTTCTTTTGTTKCTTCTTCCCTTGCATAAAGGTCTTGTAGCTTGTCCCAAATATCTTTTGATGATGCACATGATCCCACCTTGGATTTCACTGAATCTGTCAATCCATTCAGGATGGTATCTATTGCCAATTTGTTGTTCCTTTTTGCTTCCTTCTGAGCTGCAGTCTTTGGTTTCTTCAAAGCATTGTATCCTGAAGCAACTGAGAACCAAACATCTACCCCAAGAGATTTCAAGTAAGTTTCCATTTTATTACTCCAATATTCAAAATTTCTTCCATCAAATTGTGGAATCCCATTTGGAATTTTGTCTTCCATTTCTTCTTAGGATCTTTCTTCCAGTGGTTAAACTATATTGAAGGTAACTCGCTCTGATACCAATTGTTGATACTGAGAGGGGGGTGAATCAGTATCAAGTACAATTTAAAATATTTTTAAACTTATACTTAAACCATTCAATTATATCCAATGAGCAGTGAACAATAGTATAAGAGTTACACCAATACACCACAATACACCATGCAAAATATATGAGAAATAATCAATAGTTATTGTTCAAGGGAAGTAATGACTTCCAGAGGTAACTATAGCTTCCAAAATGTAAGGGGAGGGATAAACCTCCAAGAGGAAGATACAATCCTCCAATATCAAGAGAGGGTTTAACTATACATCCTTTCCCCTTCCTTCCACCCAAGAATATATGAGAGATAATAAAACTTTACATTAAATCATCACCATCAACCAACCATCACATAGAACCTGATAATTCTTCCTGAGACTTCTTCAATTTATGCAATTCTTCAATTCTTGGAATACTCTGATCCTATAGATAGTATTACTCAATGTATTCTCAGAAACTTCTCCAAGTTTCACTCCTTGAATCCTCCCCAAAAAGAAGTTATAGAGAGAATGGTAGACCTTGTTCAATTATGGTTTATTCAGGAGACCAAACTTGTACAGAATGCCCTGCGCTCAATATTTAACATCAGATTTTGAAACTAGCACACAAGAAACTATAGTCCGTAATATATCCAATTCAATTTGTCCCACTTAATTTTAATTCTCTATGAATAAGTTATGATTGTTTTACCTGGAACACATGTTTATTGACTAGCTTAAGGACTGGTCAAAAACCCTATCTTCCAAAGAGTGTATCTCCATAATTATAACGAATCAAGAGTTGAAACTTTTACCACAGGTACCTTGATATGTCTTCTCAATGCCATATCAATTTCACCATCTGAATCGTTCTAGAAAAAAGGTTATAGCGAAAATGGTAAGATGACCTGTAAATAACATACCTTAGAATACATCACCAAAAGACTTCATCCTCCCTTCAAATCCGACCTTCTTTACTTATGATTTCCTCTTAAATTTGACTTGTGTATAAAATGAATGTATAATGATATGTATTTATGCCATTTATGTCACTTCCTTTTAACATTAGGGCCGACCTGACATTTTCTTATTTTGTAATTCTTTTCTTTAATTGTCTTCAGGGCTTACATGTACTTCCTTCTTCAATTCACTTTGTCATCTTCAAAAATTCATTTCTCCTCAACCATGATGATCCACATGACGTGCAACATACCACCGGAAATAACATGATGTATACTATTCATCCATAGGTGTTGTATCTACATAGGCATTTTCTTTCATGTCCAAATACCTTCATCAATATTACGGTCCAAAACCAATGACTAGGGTTGATATCAATGACAACAACCAATCTTCCAACAATAACACTTCATTTCATTAATATCAAAGAACTCAAATTTGTTTACAAAGAAAATGGAAATAAACTAGCTAGGGCGCTGGTAGCTTATCTCTGAGAAGAGATGTGGCAGCTACAGGCCTCTGAACTCTATGTTACAATGAGGCTCGAAGGCCTATATATTATTGAGAAACAATGGAAACCCTAAACATCCAAAAACCTAACCCTAGGAGATGAAACACCAGAATATGGGCCTCGTCGGGGTAAATTGGTACATCAATTTCTCGGGGTTGTAACTTCGATATACTATCTTTGTTTGATGGACATGATACATCGTTAGAAAGATCTATCTGAGGACTACATATAATAATAATGAATCTCAAGTTTGAAACGAATTCATATTCACCAGAGGTTTGATGCCCAAAAAACATCGTTTAGGGCCTCAAAACAACTCTGAAAGTTCAGGACCCAAAAAACTGCCAAAAATAGTAAATTGTGCTACAATTAAGGAAACTGAAAGAAACAATGGTGGGGGTCCAAGTGGAATAAGAAGGTCTCCACCAATATCCACTTGGATCATTCCTCCCCCATTGCATTGAGTTTCTCCATGAGATGAGGAAACTTCTACTGAACTTGGTCCCTAGTGAGCCACTTGCCCTAGTGAAGGAGTTGGCCTGCTTTGACAAATTGATATAGCTAGATCCTCTACTGGAAGGTGTTCTTGATATGGGTGTCCATAATCCAATCATTAGTGTCTTGTTCCATGCCATTTAGTTTTAATTCTGTTGGTGTGAGTTGTTAT
The DNA here is from genome assembly GCA_009831015.1 of Picea engelmannii. Taxonomy (NCBI): domain Eukaryota; kingdom Viridiplantae; phylum Streptophyta; class Pinopsida; order Pinales; family Pinaceae; genus Picea; species Picea engelmannii. Next base: position 149,266 of record ML784782.1, on the reverse strand, counting down.
GCCATGTCGAATGTGTCCAGTAGAGGTGGAAAGTAGGGCCGAAGGTGGCCCACATTGAAAACTGGGTGCAGACCAAGGAATGGTGGAATACTGAGCTCAAAGGAATTGTCCCCTACAGCCTTGGTGATGGAGTATGACCCATATCAGAGTAGGAAAATCTTGTGGTTGGGTCCAGAGAGCCACTCATTCTGCAAATGTAGCCACACTTTGTCGCCCACCTGGAAGTTGTGTTGCACCCGATGTTGATCATGCCGTTGCGTGTACTTAGCATTGGCTCTGTCTAATATGTCATAAACTTGTTGGAGAATGTGTTGAATGTGCTCAATTAAGTTGCTCGCCTTGGCAGCTTCAAACTGGACATGAGCCGAATCAGCCTGAGTAGCTGCAAATGGCATGGCTACGTCAATGGAACATAGTGGCTGGAATCCCAAGCCCACCTGAAAGGGGTTATGGTCAGTTGAGCTGTGGAGGGCCCGGTTATAGCTATGTTGTATGTAGGGGAGGATCTCATCCCATGTGCATGGATTCTTTGAGTTGTACATGCGCAAAACGTGTACGATCATCCTATTGACAACCTATGTCTGGCCATCGGTTTGGGGATGGAAAGTTGTGGACTTGGTGAGATTGGTGTCCAACATTGACCAGAGGCTAGACCAAAATGTACTGAGGAATCTGTTGTCCCAATCTAATATGATAGACTGTGGGATTCCAAAGTGTACCCACACTCATTCAAAGAAGAGTTTAGAAGTGGCTTCTGCTGTGATATTCTTCTTGCAGGCCACCATAATGGCCATCTTCGAGAATCTGTTGACGACCACAAAAACACAGTCGTTGCCATGCTTAGTAGAAGGAAGGCCCGACATGTAATCCATGGATATGGATTCCCAAGGTCTACTAGGGGTAGGGAGTGGAGTATAGAGGCATTTCTTATTGATGTTTGGTTTGGAAATGACACAGGCAGTGCAGGATCCGATGTACTTTTCGACATCTTGTCAAAGGTTTAAACATGAGAAATACTTCTGCAGTACTGCCACTATTTTCTCGGCCCTGAAATGCCCATCATTGTAGTGTGCTTCCCAAATCATCTTGGAACGCTCGCTTGAAGGAACACAAAGGTGTCCTAGGTGACATAGTAGTGCATCCTGGAGGTGAAAATTTGGAACTTGGTTACCCTCCAAGAGCGTCTTGTATGTGTGGCCGAATTCTGGATCTCTCTTGTAGGGAAGAGGCCAAACAAAAGTCTTGTGCCCACAAGAGTTTAGCACGGTGGTTATCGCCACAATCGATGGTCGGTTGAGGTATTCTGCAACATTATTGGTGCTTCCCTTCTTGTACTTGATGTTCAAATGAAATTGTTGAAGATATGTGGACCACTTCTGATGGTGATCGTTTTTCAACTTCCCTTGTGTATGTATGAACTGTAGGGGTTGGTGGTCTGTGTGGATGATCGTTTCCTTCCCCAAAATGTAATGCTTCCATTGTAGGCAAGCCTACACAATGGAGTACATTTCTTTGTCATAAGTGGGATACTTTCGGACCGTGTCGGACAATGTCGCATTGTGATATGCCACTGGATGCCCCTGTTGAGTAATAACTGCCCCAATAGCATAGTCAAAGGCATCTATCTTGATCTCAAATGGTTGTTGCAAATCTGGTAATGTGAGCACCAGGGCACAACAGAGGCGATGTTTCAATTCTATGAACGCCTTTTGTTGAGATTCTGACCAATATAATTTTTCTTTCGCTCCTCCCTTGTTGACTTGACTCAAGGGCCAAGTGATATGAGAGAATCCCAACATGAACCTGCGATAGAAATTAGCAATACCCAAAAATATGTGAATCTCTATTAGAGTGGTCAGGGTTGGTCAATCCCAGATGACTTGGATCTTGGTTGAATCCACATGCAACCCATGCTCATCAATAATGTATCTGAGATACTCAACTTGGGTCATGCCAAAAGTGCACTTCTCCAAATTGACACACAACTTGTGTTTCTGTAGTGTTTGGAGGACTTGTCTGATGTGGTGGAGGTTCTCTTCCCAAGTTTGGCTGAAGATCAGGATGTCATCCAAGTACACTACTCAAATGAGTTGGTGAATGGCCACAATATGTCGTCCATAAGCCTCATGAAGCTTGGGGGAGCATTCGTCAAACCAAAAGGCATGACCAACCATTCAAAAAGGCCCTCCTTGGCTTTGAAGGTAGTCTTCTACACATCAGATGGTTTGATTGGTACCTGGTGATACCCGGGATTCAATTTGATCTTGCTGAAATATTTCACCCCTTTGAGTTGGTCTAGAAGGTCATCAATCCATGGGATTCGGTACCTATTCTGACCAATGATCTTTTTCAGCACCCGATAATCAATACAGAGTCTCCAAGTCCCATCCTTCTTCTACACCAAAATGATCGGGCTCCCATGGGGAGAGGAACTTAGCCGGATGTGACCTTTTTGCAACAACTCCTAAATATGCCTCTTGATTTCATCGTTCTCCATAACAGAGCGTCAATATATTGGTCCATTGGGCAGTGGCACACCTGAGGTCAGATAGATGGGGTGATTGACCTGACATTGCATAGGCACCCCTATGGGTGAGGTGAAGATGTCTTGATACTCCTCCACGACCTTATCCATTTGTTGTTGTCGTGCAGAGGAGCCCTATATGGAGGTCATGGCCACAATATTCTTCTTTCCCTGAGGTCGGATCATTAGGAAAAAAAAATTCCTGGTTTTGGAAATGATCTTACTGCATTGTTTTGCAGTAACCAAAGAGATAGCAATAGGCGGTGGTACCTCTAGTATCCTGTACAACTTATTTTCCAAGGTAACAATAACAACACGAGGTCGGGACTCATACACAACATGTCTCTTCCACAAGTATGGTTGGCCTAATAATACATCACAAACATCAAGAGGATAAATGTCACATAATACCTCATCGGTGAAGGGCTTGATGCTATAGGGAAGGCATCACTGTTGGCTGACGCAGAGATCCCATCCTTGGTGAAGCCCCCCGATGGTGTATGGTTGTGGGTGGGTTGTGGTTGGAAAGCCCAAACGCTTCATGACCTCTGCTAAAATGAGGTTCTTTTGGTTCCCATTGTCGACAATGAACTGTAGTGGGGAACCCTTTGCCCACATATGGGAGTGGAAGAGATGCTCCTCATCCTATGGATCTTCTAGTTCTTCCTTTTGTATATTCGTGGTGGAAACGGTGGCGTTGGGCTTCGCATCGATAATCTTCTTCCCTCTATCATTCCCCTTCTCGGGTTTTGATTCAATGTCGAAGTATGTATCTGATTCAGAAGCCTTCATCTCGACCACCAGTGACTTCTTGGCCCGACACTCACTTATGTTGTGAGTGGAGCTCTTATGGAAATCACACCACTTTCCCATGTCCTTCTTCGGTTTCGCAGTGTTGTTATTTTCTTGTGGCTTTGGCAGGTTGTATTGAGCCGCCATGCCTTGGATTTTTCCTTTGTTCTACGGTTTGGGGGTACCTTTTGCTTGCTTTTCATTCGCAGATCCAAAGTCTCACTTCTTTTGTTTGAATTTCTTCTCAATCTTGGCAGCATATCGATATGTCATACCAAGCGAGGAGATGTCGAGGAACTCCATTTACTCCTGAATGTATCTGTGCAAACAACTATGGTGCTTCAACACCAAATGTTTCTTTGAATATTTGATACCCAACTTTCTACGCAGGGTATGGAAAAGATTCGTCCGCTCATGCACATCTTGATCCCTTTGCTTCCACAACATAGTCCATTGTATGTACTTGTCCTCATAGCTCCCCATGGGATAATATTGTTCCTTGATGGCATCTCATAAATAATTCCTAGTGGGTATGGATGAGAATAGAGAGGTTTCCTCCTCATCCTTTTTCTCACAATAGTTTTCCCACCAATCCTTAACATGGGGGGCTGCTTTGAGCAGTGAAAAAATAATCTTCTCTCAATCGAAAAAGTCATGAACCGAGAAATATCCTTTTAATAGATTCAACCATATATCTACGACAACTGCATCTATTTGGCCATCGAATATTGGAATGTCAAATTTTACTTGTACCTTAAAAGGGGTTGCGCCTCCAGAGTGGCTGTTGGTTGCAGATGCGCTACCAGTGGGCAATCGTTGAAGGATCTGGGCGAAGTTAATCATCATCACGTTCCTTTTTTTTTCAAGGGCCTCTTCGATCAATATTTTGATAGGATCTACTACTCCCTCAACTTTATTTTCATCCCCCATGGGTGAATGTTAGAGTTTGCGAGGCTGATCTTGCAAAGGTTCAACCAGATCGAGCCCTAACTCTTTATACCCCGACCTTGTTGGGGACATGCAAATAAGGATCGAGAAATAACAGACCGCTTTGATACCACTGATCTAAATTTATGCAGGAACGTAACATAATACACAAATAACCAGAAATACAAATATGCAGCGGAAATAACACTTCATTTCATTAATATCAAAGAACTGAAATTTGTTTACAGACATAATGGAAATAAACCAGCTAGGGCGTTGGTAGCTTATCTCTGAGAAGAGATGTGGTGGCTACAGGCCTTTGAACTTTGTTTCACATTGAGGCTCGAAGGCCTACATATTATTTAGAAACAATGGAAACCATAAACATCCAAAAACCTAACCCTAGGATATGAAATGCCAGAATATGGGCCCCGATGAGGTAAATTGGTACATCAATTTCTCGAGGTCATAACTTTGGCATATTGTCTCCATTTTATGCACATGATACATCGTTAGAAATATCTATTCGAGGACTACAACTATTGATAGAAAATAATAAGTGCAAAAAAAAATCATATTTGTCGGACTTGATGCACAAAAAACGTTGTTTAGGGCCTCAAAACGGCTTCGGAAGTTCAAGAACCGAAAAACTGCAAAAAATAGTAAATTGTGCTACAATTAAGGAAACTGAAAAACTGAAAGAAACAATGGTGGGGGTCCAAGAGGAATAGGTGGGTGGCCACCAATATCCACCTGGATCACCACAACACCAAATTAATACCTTTATTGATAGGAAACAATGTTCGCTTGCCTCTTCGAGGGGGTAACCCCCAACATAGTAGAGCTCTATTACAATAATTCTCAAGACAAAACTTCTCATGCCCTCGACTCTTGTTTATACTAAATCTATTACAATAAGGTTGCAATCAAAGAAACACCTGATCCCCTTCAACAAATTGACGTTCAGAATTATCCTGATCTGCTTGTTGCTTCATGCGATTTGGAGCCATTACCAAATTCTCTTTGGTCAACTGCCTGAACCTTCGAGACACCTAGCATGTATGAGAGAACTTAACATGGTTTTTTCCCATATACTTCTTCAAAAGGAGTCATGCGAGTAGCTATATGGTAAGATGTGTTGTACCACCATTCAACTAGTGGTAACCATTGAGCCCGCTGATTTTTCCTCTCAGATGAAAAACACCTCAAATATGTTTCCAAACGCTTGTTGACAACTTCAATTTGGCCATTAGTTTGAGGATGATATGTTGTGCTAAGATTCGATTAGGTTCCCTGTAGCCTGAACAATTCTTGCCAATTTTTTTTTTTAAACTGGGGTCTTGCTCATAAACAATAGAATGAGGCATACCATGAATCTTGAAGATACGATCCATGAAAAGTTGAGCCATGGTGGATGTGGTAAATGGGTGTTTAAGAGCACATAAATGATCATATTAGGAAATATGATCAACTACCACCATGATGATTGACTTATTGCTCGATTTAGGTAAGCCAACAATGAAATCCATAGAGATATCCCTCTAAATAGCGAGTGGAATTGGAATCGGTTGTAGTGTGTTGGGGGATTTGACTATTTCTCCCTTGTTGTGTTGTCAAACATCACATTCCACCAAAAAGGTGTGGACATCATGTTTCATACCATCCCAGAAAAATGAACATTTGACCCTATCATAGGTTTTGGTAAACCCTGAGTGCCCAGTTGTGGGTGTAGCATGAAGCTTAGAAAGCACCATGGATTTAAGTTGTGATTGTTTAATTAAATACATATGACCTTTTTAGTGAAGCTCATCATTGTGCCAAGAGTACCCTGGGGAAAATAGAGAATTGTCTTGAAATTGTTGGATTAGACATGAAATTTTGGGATCTTGCAACCATTCGTGGTGAACAACTTGGAGCCAATCTAGTACATTAAAGGAGAGGGAAAAGAAGGACCCTTCATCTTCATGTTTTCTTGAAAGAGAGTCAACAACCACACTGTATTTTTATTTCTTGTAAATGATATCACAATCATATCCAAATAGCTTAGTCACCCATTTTTGTTTCTCTGGGGATGAAATACGTTTCTCCAACAAATACTTGAGTTTGTGATAATCTATCTTAATTTGGAAGCGTTTCCCCAATAGATAAGGGCGCCAAATATCCACTTCATGTAAAATAGCCAAAATTTCATTTTAATAGATTGATTGACTCAAATGTCTCTCTGAAAATTGTTTGTTGGTAAAGGCCAAAGGCCGACCATCTTGCATAAGGACTGAACCAATTCCTCTCCCCGAAGCATCACATTACAGGAAAAAGGTCTTTCTGAGGTCAAGAAGCGATAGGAAATGAGTGGTTCACATAGCCTCCTTCAAGGCTTGGAAGGAATCATTATCTATTGGAGTCCAAGTGAAAGAATTATTTTTAAGGAGATTAGTGAGAGGTGCCACAATTTTTCCATAATTCTTAACAAACTTGCAATAATATCCCATTAAACCAATAAAACCATGCAATATTTTGAGAGTCTTTGGGTGAGGCCAATCCTGCATAGCTTCAATTTTCTTAGGATCCACCCTGACACCATCATTTCCAACAATATGAGCCAAGTAATCCACTTCCAAGGCTCTAAAAGAACATTTAGATTGTTTGTGGAAAATTTGGTGTTGAGAGAGTAGATGAAGAACTCGATCCACATGAGCAAGATGGGTTATCCATGTTTTACTATAGATGAGAATATCATCAAAGAAAACTAAGACAAAATGATGAAGAAAAGGACAGGAGACACGATTCATGAGGCTTTGGAAAGTGGAGGGAGAATTACACAAGACAAAGGGCATGACCAAGAACTCATAGTGGCCCTCATGAGTTCGAAATGCAGTCTTAGGAATGTCAGCCTCTTTCATACATATCTGGTGGTAGCTAGAACGAACATCAATTTTAGTAAAGTAGTAAGAACCACTTAATTCATCCAAGAGATCATCAATGACAGGAATGGGGAATTTGTCTTTGATGGTGAGTTTGTTGAGGGCATGAAAGTCAGAACACATGCGCCAAAATCCTTATTTCTTAAGTACCATGACCATAGGAGAAGAATAGGGGATATTACTAGGATGGATAGCACCCATTGGGAGAAATTCTTGAACAATGTTCTCAATTTCATTTTTTGGCTAAAATGGATGATGATAGGGATGAACATTGGGAGAAAAGATGTCAGGGACAAAGGCAATGGAATGATTATTAACACCATGGGAAGGGGGAAGTCCCTGGGGAGTGGAAAAAATAGCTTGATATTTGGAGAGGATGGATTGGAGGTCGGGATGCACATAGGGTGTCTCAGTGGCTTGAATGGAATGGAGTTGTGCGATAATGTCAGAATGCCATTTTTTGAGGAGATTTTCTATGCGATGGGAACTGATGATCTCAGGGGAACCTATTGTGATGCATTGGAAATTATATTGTTGTCCCTCCTGGTTGAATTGCATGGTTAATTCCTTAAAATCCATGAGGATGGGGCCAAGATTTTGTAACCATTCAACACCCAACACAATGTCACAACCACCCATGTCGATAGAAAACGTAGGAGACACACATTTTCACAACGCGCCCCACATTTCATGGAACCTCAATTGGAAATCCTTATTTGAAAGTTGTTGACTACACGGATATAGAAATTAGTTTCTTGGAAAATGCGATGATGAATAAAATTATGGGTGTTTCCACTTTCAATGAGGATGATGACCTTACGATGCTTAATGTAACCAATTAGCTTGAGGGTTTGGGGAGTAGAGATGCCAGTGAGAGGATTCAGGGAAATGATCAATTCAACTTCTGGGGGGTTTGAGGGTGGAGTAAGTTCAGTGGGTTTAGGTGACTCGGCCACAAGGGAGCCTTGACCTCTTATTGAGAAACATCCCCAGAGATGGTCATAAAAAAAATTTGTTCCTTACACTTGTTCTGAGGAAAAGATTTGTTATCACAATTATAACAAAGGCCCTTGAGTTGGCGTTCAACCATTTCTGCCTGGGTCAATTTTTGGATCTTCAATGGAGTGGAAGGAGGGGCGGGAGTGACTGGTTTAGGGTGGGAAACAAAGGAGGTTTTCCTAGTTTGAGAAGAGACAACTTGTTGTGCTTCCTTAGCTCATTTAGTAGCTTCCACCAAACTCTGGGGACGAGTCATGAGGAAGTGGGCACAGATCTCATCCTTGAGGCCACTGATAAAGAATTCTAAAAAAAAAACATCATACATGCCCTCCGTGCGGAAAGCCAAGTGCTCAAAAGAAAATACAAAGTCTTCCATTGTGCCATATTTTCAACTTGGTCAAATGGCCTAAATGGTGGGTGTCAGTGTCAAAGAATTCATAAATCTCTACAACAAATTGTGTCCAAGCCACATACCCTTAACAAACATTTTTTCTCCATTTCCAACGTTCTTGATCTAGATGGATAACTCCATACCAGAGTTTATCCAACTCATCAGTAATGTTGTACAAAGAGAAATAGTGTTCAATTTCAGTTACCTATCTAGTGAGATCTGAGCCATCAAATTTGTTCACATCCACTTGAGGAAGGCATAGGTCATGTTGAAAGTGACGAGACTAAAAATTCTGGGAATTGGAGGAAGTCTCACCATCGGGGTGAAAAGGTTGGTCAGATGAGGTAAGGTCTCTAGTAATATTCAACTTGGCGCGTATCTAGGTAGAAAAGGATTCAAGTTGGGTAGAGAGGTATTTTTTTAGGGTTTCCATTTTTGCATCTATGGTGGAATGCTTTTTGGCATTTACAGTGGTAATATTGGCACTGAGTTGCTACACTTCCTTCTAGGCCTCTAAGAAATCAGATTACAAGGTATTGAGGTAAGCTTCAAGGTCTTGGCTATGGGTGTGGCCATGATGAAAGGGGGTACCGAAAAGGGGCGGGTGGGACCACACAGAAAAGTGGTTATGGTTAATGGTATCATGATGATCAATTTCAAGAGGATAATCCAATGGGGTAGGTCCCAAATAAGGGGGCCGAAAGGGGGTCGGGACCATAGATAAAAAACAAAGTTGTAAAATGATAGGTAATACTGCGATTAGAACGAAAGAAGGAGTCCAATGGGATAGGTCTCAAATAAGGGTGCGAGCAGGCCCCAAACTTTGTTTTTTATTCCTATGGATTTATACTCCGAACTGAATAATACTGCAATGGTGAAATTCCCAAATTATTAACAGGAAGAAATATGTAGTAATTTTACAACCCCAATGCAGACCACAAGGTTGCACACCAATAGATCTTGTCTGTTCCTTTAATATTTGGTTTCTTTCCCAAGGGTTAGGGTTTTGAGGGTGCCTACAAACAAGGGTTTTCCCTATGCTATAGCTTTTTGATATACCTACGGGGTCAAATAGTAGTACTCGGCCTAATATCTTAGGGAACCAACTAAGGAGGATAGATCGTACCCTTATCCATACTACCCGATTACCTAGGTACTATAGAGTATCTTCCTGAGTGTTGTTCTCGGTGGCACTATAGCAATCAGGTGGTTGATCAATTTATCTATGGAGGGCCTCAGGATATCTAGGCCAATCCGTATACATGTGTTTTTTGATGCGCTACCACTCGAAGGGGTACGAACAGGGGTTACAAGGGTGGCCAACAATGTGCGCTTAAGTACAACTTGTAGTTCCTTCATGTATGCTTCCTTGGGCGTAGATTTATGCATTGAATGACATATCATTATATTTTTAATACGACATAATACATCTCTACCCTAGAAAAAAAATTACCCACAATTTCTGCCAAGAAAAGTGCTATGATACAACTTGTTAGGTACCAGATCTATTATAATAGCAAAAAAAATAAATACTGCAGAGAATAACAATGGAATAGCAACAAAAAATGGAAATGTTGTAGAGAATAACAACGAAACAATGAATTATATGGAACCACAACACCAAAATAATACCTTTATTGATAGGAAAGAATGTTCACTTGCCTCTTTGAGGGGGCAACCTCCAGCAGAACAAAGCTCTATTACAATAATTTTCAAGACAAAACTTTGCATGCCCTCGACTCTTGTTTATACTAAATCTATCTACTACAAGAAAAAATCTAGAGGAAGATCTTGTAGAAGCATAAGATTCTATTAGGTCTTCTTACATTTGACTTATTCTTCCTTATTACTAGGCCTTATTACTATTGGCCTTTATTACATGGAAAATATATTATTCTACCTACATGAGGGGTTAGGGAGGTTAGGTCCCTAACAACAAGAAAGAATGACTAAATAGAGGAATAACATAAGATGATCATGGAGGGAAACAACAAAAGACTAATCAGTCTTGGCCTGGAGGGCTTGGAGGCACGAGTGCTTAAAAATCATGGGTTGCATTGTTGATGTCTCTCCCTGCATCCTATTCAATGATAATTGGATTAGAAGAGGTTCTTTGGGAATGCAAGGTCTCTTATTCTTTCACTGAGAAATCCTTATTGTTGGCATACCAATATACCACCTCAATTCTGATACCAAAAAAACCCTATAGAAAACCTCAAACTTGGCTTCAAATAACATGAATTTGTCCAACAATTCCTTGTGTTGAGCTCCATGTTCTTCGAGAACTTGGGAAATAAGAGGCTTGGTGAGCCAATATTTCTCAGTGGCTCTAAATACCTTGGTGCCTCTCATCCTTGAGAATCCAAAGTCAGAGAAACAACCCTCAAAATCCTCTTCAATTTTCTCTTTAACCCCCTATTTTCACTTTTCTAGAACAATATCCTCCATTACATCTACCTCCACTTTTATCTTAGCCAAAATCATTTTTGAAAGATTTATTCTACCCTCTTAAAATAATTTTACTTCCATTTCAATTTGTATTTATATTTGATTAATAAATAATAATAATATTATTATATAAAGATATTTTTACTTCTATTTATATTTAATTAACAAAGAATAATAATAATAATATTTTTTCAAATCCACATATAACATCAATATTACCACACCTTTCCATGCAATAAAGCCACTTGTGTATAAGGCTATGAAAGAAATGCTATAGAATTTTGTCTCCAAACCTTTTACGATCTATACAATATAATTATAAACAAATAAACCAAGTCCACTTCATAACCATAACTGTTTCAGTGACAAACTAGATCTTCATCAAAACTTTTTCAGAGATCAAAACCTTAGTTGTAGTTTGGGACATGGTTCCGTTTTGTAAATACAAACAAATTGTTGATGCTACTTCAAAGGAATTTAACTTTTTCCACACACTTAAAACTTGAGGCTCAATCCTAACCCTAATCAACGATGCCCCTGAGAGCTAGAAACAAACCCACATTTTGAAACCCGTGAATATTGCCTTGTGTCTCTGGACGACCGAATTGATAGAAAAATAAGGTCTCTGGGTAGCTAAAAATTCATGGAAGATGATCTGGATGAAAAAAACGAGTTGATCTTGTATACATATGATGATTAAATAATAATATCAAGGGATCGATCAGCCTATGCAACCAGATTATCGAGGTTTTTTAATATATATCTCTTCCAAAGTAACCAAACTCGTGTGAAATTAGTTACATATGTTAACCATTTTTATTTTCCTAAACATTTATATAACTTTCAGTCATTTTGAAGTTTCTAAAAGAAATCAAAGCTCAATATAGGTTGTAGAATCCTTTACACAGTGAGTGATTATATGGGTTAACATTGCAATCTTTTCCAAATTCTATGCACATTAGCAAAAAATACAACATGAACATGCACACATAGATAATCCTTGGAATTGCTTTTGGGAAATTAGGGTTTGAATATGTGGAAGCTCAACAATAACAATAATAACAACAACCCCATCCTTGTGGATTTAGAATATGCCACCACCATAGTGGCTTCAGAAGCAAATTTTTTTTTTTTTTCCCTAGGATTTCATGGTCACTGAAGGTTCTTCTTCTGATAAAGCCCTAGAGATGAACGCCTCACAGAGGATGAATTTGACATTCAGGTGATTTTGATGTACATATTGCGTCAATTGAGAAAATCCTTTGAACATGGATAAAATTTGGTTGACAAATCTAATGTATGTGACCTTCAATTGTTTCAATGGTTGCTTGGGGTGGTTGGTTGAGTTCGTGCTCGAGATCCCAAGAAGTGTTCTTGGTAGAAAAAAAAAAAAAATAGTCGATAATTTTGTTCTAGTATCCCTAGGAGCCAAAGGAGAAAAGTGCCAAAAATTGAAGTATTCCTTCCAAATGTTTGACATAATGTCTGTGAAATTTGTTGACAAAAGGGTTATACAGGAATTAATGGATTTTGCAGCAAGATAGTTAGAAATTGGGATAAAGGAGAACCAATTATGAAGGGATCTAAGAATCTAAATATAATAGTTGGCATCAACAAACTCAATAATACAATTTTTTTAGGGTAGGAGGATGTCTGTGGATTGTTTGGAAAAGGTTTGCATATAGAACCCTGCAGAATTGTCAAAACCTGGTGGGAAAAAAGTGATACTCCAGCGATGGTGCGTAGGGACACCACATAGAGTGTGAAGACTAAGATACAAGATAAAGAGGGAATCCCTACCTACCACCAGAGGCTAAACTTTCTCAAGAATCAACTAGAAGATGGGTGCATTGAATGCTTATAACATACATAAGGACTCAACTTTGCATCTAATGCTTACTCTATGTGGAGGTTTTCCAACAAAAAGAACTACTTCGACCTCTTCTATGGTACTAAATGGTTCCCCCTTTGGAGAGGTGGCCAAGTCTCCACCTTCAGATCCTTGCTCTTTCAAATATGTATGCATTTAAAGACACCGAAAATGAGATTATTCTCTTTCATTTGGGATCTTGTCAAGTACTTTCCTAGGATGTGTATTCCTATGGAAATGGTTAACTGTAACAACCCCATTATAATCCCTAGTTTAATTAATGCATAATGTAGATATAATGTGTGGCTATGGCCAATCAATGTGATATGCTAATTGTATTTTCTTATTTTTAATAAATAAAATGTGATTCCAGTTGTTGGGGGATATGGACAGAGACGGGGGTTGAGTTTTCCACAAGAGAAAGGAGTGTCTAAGAGGGGTCCAAATGGGGAATTTATTTATGGGTATTAATTCAACCCTTTCCTGAACTTTATTATCATTGGGGACAACCTTCTATTTTTTTGTTTGAGTGTATGAGAGTGCAATCATTAAACTCATGGAAGAGGGTGGGTGTGAGAGTCACATCTCATAGTTATTGGGAACATGGAGTTGAGTACAATAAGTTTGTGTAAGAGTGTGAGTCAACTTGCTTGGGGAAAAGAGAGGAAATTTGTATGGATAGTTACAAGTAATATTTCACACGCATGTTTTTGGGATGAACAACAAGAAAAGAACAAAAAAAGAGGACCACTAAAGCTAGAGAAACCATGGAGGGAGAATTATGGAGCATTTTTTGAGCTAAATGTTGAAGAGCTAGGTTGTTAGGCCTAAAGAGTGAAATCTTGTGTGAGTTCTATTGTAACATCAAGTGAATTGTTATTGTGTTGTTGGTAGTTTTATTAGTAGTGAATTCCCTTGAGTTGAAAGTAGAGATATTCTCGGTTACCTGAGCTAGAGAGGCTTTGATAAAAAAATGGGATTCTTGATGGACTGAGAGCAGTGACGAGGTACATTCATTGGGTTGTGTAGGTCAAGAGGAAGAGATCTGGAGGAAATTCACGATAGTTGTAGGAGAATACCAGTGGGTTGTGGGATATTTGAGCTATGAGTGGACTATGAGAGACACCCTTTCTTGTGTATTACTAGCCCCAAATAAAGGGTAACTTATTGTTGAGATATGGAGCAATAAATCTATGGTTGAGTGGAATGTATATCCCAAGAATCTAGTTGCACAACTTTTTTTAAAAAGATAAGTGTTATTTGTTTATGAGTTAATTTGTGAGTTTAATTGTTGTGCATTTTTATCTTTGATTGAGAATGATTTATGTGCTAATTTAGATGAGTTTATTTGTTGTATTCATATCATTTCAACATGTTGTAGCTACATATAGTTATGAGTATCTAAAAATGGTTAAATCTGTGTATGATTCATAGTTGGTAAGCTACAAGAATTTCATTAGCATTTTTTTTTAATTTATGTGTATTTCCACAAATAAGGTTTCTTGGTTAAAATAGGTAATGTTATAGATTGGTATTAGAGCCCAAGGTTCACCACTGAGCTTGTATGGGCCAAGAGAGAGTGAAAATTGGGAAAATTCATGGTTGCAAATTTCATTATGTGATAAATTTGGGGGGAAAGGTGAACCATAGTGAAATCCCCAAATTTATGGATATATTCGAGTTAATTTTCTTCATAACAATCGAAGAATGGATTAATGGCATCGAGTTACAAGTTGCATAGTTAAATTTGGATTGGAGGGTCAGCTTTTGTGTTTTTGTTTCATGGCGACAAAGAAGTTTGGTGATCGATGACCTAGATTAATTCATCTGTAAGAACCAATGGTCAATATTTCTTCTGCGAATTCTAAAAAGGGTGTTCCTAATAGGATTTTGGAAGGAGGGATTTAAAAAAATCCTAAAGTGAGACACAAATTTAAGTCCGAAGGGAGAAACCCAAGGGAAATTTCCCAAAGAAATGAAAGTCGTCAGATCAATCAACATCACTCTCAGTCATTTGATCCTCCAAAAGTGTTATTGGAAGAATTCATTCGAGAAGTCCAGGGACAACTTCACATTTCGATGAAGTAAACCCGACCATTTTAAAGGTCAAACAGTTGAAGCTATCCAAGAATATTTAAATCGTCAGATGCGAGAGATGTCATTTGTTGGATCATTCGGAAATGATAATTTAGAAATCCTAGTGGTGGTGTGGTGTATCCAAAATAAATTTTCCTACTGAGGTAACCAATGCATAGCTTAGAAACCTGTGATGATCGGGTTCATTGGTCGACACTATTGTTGACCATATGATCTATTGGACTAGAATGCTATCTTGGAAGGGCCACAGACAAAAGATAATTCTATGTCAGCTTTCCATGTTAGTATGGCATGTTGGATGCCACATTAGTAAGGGAAAGTGAATCAGAGAGTGCCATGTGGTAGTTGGGTGTGATTTTTTGAAAAAGGATTGTTTCTAATGGTTTTTTGAAAAAGGTTTGTTTCAAATGGTTTTTCAGAAAGGATTGTTATCTATGGTTTGTTGGAAAGCTTTGTTTATGATGGTTTTTGGAAGGGATTGTTCCCAAGGGTATTCATAGGAGGGTTGTCAGAAGGTCTCATTCGGGGAGGGTGTTCCCGATAGATAGGTTCGATAGAACGAGTTAGACAGGCTATTAGAATTCTGACTTCAGAAGGATAAATAATCAAGGAAAGTTTCCATTTGAATGGGAAGAGCACAAAGTTGATCCTGACAAGCTTGTGAAAGGTTTGGTCACAGGCTTGGAAAGGTTGAGTGGATCGATGATTGGGATTATTCCTGATTTTGAGATCAATGGTTCAAATCTATGGTCTATCACAAAAGTAAAATAGACAATTTTTCCATGAAAATTGTAGTTTTTGGAGATCATCAACTTGTAGGGGCATTTTGAGGCCTTAAACAATGTTTGCACGTAGTCTAAAACACAAGAAATATGTTTAACTTTGGTACATAAGATATCTATAGCTCAAATAGAATGTATTGGTGAGAGTTTCCAATGAGTTATTTCAGGATAAAAAAAAATCTAGCATGAGGAAGAGAAATAAGAAGAAGACACCTACAACATATGAGGCTAAAAATGGAAAACAAACAAACTTTTGCAAGCCATAACTATCAACCCAAATCCCAGATGAAGGTGATATTTTGATAGATTGTTCAAAAGGTAGTCATGAAGATACCTGATTAGGATTCTGTCAAAATTCCAAGGGAGTTGGCGTAGGAATTCTTAAGTAGAGATAAAATTGCTAAGCTAGGAAAAAAAGGGAAAAGGAACAAAATTGTCATTTCCACATTGTTGCAGATTTTGATTGGAGCATCGGTTTGACAATCTGAGAGTTACTGTGAATTAAGTGTCAATAGTATTCTACATGTCTCATACAAAAGTTTCCTTGGTTCCTAACAAATTTACCTATTTAGGTGGCTGAAGTTGGTTTTTGAGGTTATTTTTCATTTGGGAGAGGGTGCACAAAGTGACAATATCCAATTGGCCATAACGTTTAGCTTGAAACTCATATTTGGGAAAACAAATAGTCATTGGAAAGGTCTTGAGGAGGAGAAGACATATAAAAACCCTAAAAATTGATTTGAGCAATAAATTTTATAGTCAAATCAGATGAAGGTGATTGGTGGTCATTAAAGAGCAAAACAATTATGCATTCTTTCCAGAACTATGTATGTATATATTTTCCTAACATAAATTTTATTGCATGGACATTTTCTTGCAAAATCAAGAGGTTCAAAAGGGAAGTTTGGTTCCTAAATGAGAACCATAGTCATGGAAGATGCACATGGATCATACATCCATGAGGAGGGGGTCATAGGTCTACATGACAACATGGGAAATGCTCAGATAGAGTCTAATGCAAGAAGAGGTAGGAAAGAGATTGTAGCTAATGAGAATCTTGCATAGAGAAGTGAAAAGATACAGGGAAGAGAATGAGAATATTATGAAATATTAGGAGGAGATACTATAGAGTCTAAATATGTTGCATAGGGAACCTAATAAATACTCTAGCACAAATTAAGTGGATAGTTCTAGAGATGTGACAACATCTAGATCCCATTGCAAGAGGGATGGGCATCGGAATAAAAGTGTAATACCCCTAGGACGAACCCCAATTGTAATTTAAATATAAATGAACACATAGGATGGCGAGTCGAGAAATTTTGGGCCAATATTTCCTTGTATATATGTGCTTTTGAGTCCATAGTATATGTGTCGTTAAGAGGCTAGAAAGGCAAAAATCTACAATGGGGCTAGTGAGCCATCTTGTATTATGTAATCACACCCTAAATTTAATGAAAAAAAATCATTGTTGCAGACCATCCTGACAGAAAGAGTATGAGGGGGTTAAAATCCATTAGAATGGAAAGGGGCTAAGAGTCTGGGAAGGGGCTAATCCATGGGTGGGCTAAAGCCAAGGAATATTACTAAAATACTCCCAAGATAAAAAAATAAAAAAAGGCATAGATATGGATTTATCCTAAGTATTTAGAGATGGGAAATGAATCACCAAGTGGTTCAAAAGGGAGTTTTTGAGATGACAAGTGGCATCTCATGAACATGAAGATAAAATGAGAAAGATTAGTGCATTTAATCTATCATTCAATCATTCAATCATTCCATCTTTATGGATCAATCATTCATGCCATCATCATGTTGATACTGTCCATACTTGTGTTGAGGGACATTTGGGGTGGTTTATTTTACTGTCAATTAAGCTGAAGTGATGGGTTGACAAGCTCGTGGGAATTCTCTCTGGGTGAGAGAACTGTTGGGAATTGGTTTCCTAGTTTCCAAGATGGGTTATAAGGCCATAATTTTTCCCATCCAGTCTATTGTTGAAGCCTTGGAAGGGAAGTGGGGCAACCGAAGGACAGTTGAGCAGAGAAGGGGCACACTTCCAGAGGTGGGAAAGACATGCGGGGAAAAGAGGATGGAGGTTGTTTGCTTAAAATATAACACTTGATTTGAGCATTTATGTTACTATGAGACCTTAGTTGGGTTAGGAATTCCTTTTCCCAAGTAGAGTCTAAGCCCCGACTCGGGGGTGACCTTTTGTTGAGTTATAAGCAACAGAGTCTAAGTCTAGGAGGAAAGTCAGAGCTCTACATGAAGTTGGTGGCTATTTAAATCAAATAAGTGTCCACCATGTGTTTTTTGAAATTACTGTATGAATGATGATGTATTCCTGTGATGGGTATATTGTTGTGTTATTTATAATTCATAATATTGTTGTTAAAATGGTACAAAAATACCTATTACGCATTTTATGTCATGGGTAATTGTTGTTGGAATTATATTTTTGCATATTTGTTGCTATAATATCCTAGGACTGTACAATTCTATGAATGAGTAGAGTCTATGTAATTATTATGTGTGATGTGCAATTTTTACTTGCATATAAAGTCCATATATACACATATTGCTAGGGTTTTGTATACCCCTTCTTGTATGCAAAGTATTACCATAAAACTCATTGGTTTCATAGTTTTTATTTAGTGTGACCTTACCTAGTTAGGGTTGGATACCCCTATTTTTGTATGAACAGTTTGTTAGAGCAAATTCTCCATGAAAAATAGTGAAGTATGAGAGCCTTAGCCATATTGGAAGGGTTTCTGCAGATGTTGGAAGGCATGGTACACCTTTGGAATTTATTTGAGAAATCCATGAATCAGTTAAGTCTTGAAATATACTCTTAAACATAAGAAAACACATGATTTACCTTAGAAATAATCATGGTCATTGATCTGGCATGGTATCGCAATCCTGGTCGTTGATCGAGGTCACCCCACATATGAGAGTTTGCACAAGGTTCATTGATAACCATTTGATCTATTTGAGGGTGGAACCGAGGAAATCAAGACCGTTGATTGCGTAGAATTTGTTAGAGTATGTGGTCGGAGTAGCCATGGAGACCAAGAGTAGAGCCACTCCGACAAAAGGGCCTTGAGGATCCATCAGGACCATTGGATTCATTGGGATGGGTGTCGAAGGATATGAGTCGTCAATCATGCTAGGGTCATCGGAGTATCCTTGGTTAAGGCACTCCAATGGGAAGGATTTGAGGAGAGATAATGGGAATTGAGTGGTGAGTGGAGGAAGCATTATCATTCATAGATATATTTGGGTCTCGCTGGGGCGAGGCTAGGAGGAAGGTGATGTCATTCTGATTATGATGATGTCACCCAACCAATGCACAAAGGACAGGTGTCAGCCATGGACAGACATGTCAAGTGCCCAAAAATGATCTGTACACCACGTCAGTCCACGTGGGAGTTCCATGTGTCAAGTGGAGGCTCTTCCATGTGCTAAGGTGATTTGTCACTTTGAGGGGGTGAAGGGTGATGTGGTCTGAGTGCTACCTGTCAGGCCAAGTGGCAGAGTTGGGTAGGGCCACATGTCCTAGGTTCCAACTCAGATACCACATGGGGTTCCTCTTAAATGAGTCTTATAAGGACGTGACTTCATGATGACCCCGCGAGGGGGGGGGGCATGTCAAAACAAATACACGTAGCAACCCATATTTCATAGAAAGGAAAAATGGGAACCCTGATGACATTTAACCCTAGGGACAGGTGGATAGATCCCTACCCTTGGATATATTGGTGAAAGATATTTTCTATCCATCGGAGGGGTACTGGTCGAAGTAATCCAGAACCCCTATGAAATTTACACTCTGATGGAGTACTCTAAGGGACGATCTGCATCATCAATTGAAGGGTGGCCACGTTGAAAGATAGTTGTCAATCGATTATGGGCTCCACAGATTGAGTACAGAAGTATAGATGAGAGGAACGTTATCTTTTGTGCACATTGGAGGCACCGATGAAATGTGATCCATTAGTCATCGTATTCTCCAGGACCATATAATCCATCAGTGGTGGAGGTCATCAGACTAGGGCTATCGGAGTGGGCTAGAAATATGGAAGTGGATGCATTCTGATGGGAGACTTTGATAGGCAAGGAAGGGACCTTCGAGAACAGAGTTGTTGATTTGGAAGGCCAATCTAAGGAGGACCGTTGAGATAGGTGGAAGCTACCACATCTGCACTACATCAGTGCCACGAGAGGTGGCACATGTGATGGGGAGCCATGTGTCACTGAGGTGGATTTGTTGGAAGAAGCCCATAAAACTTTGGGAGGTCATAACTTTTAATCCAAAGCTCAGAATTGAGCATGGTTATAGTCGTTGGAAATCTCTCAATGAGAAGAATAAATCTACGTGGATTAAATGGAGAAATTAAGTAGTTGGAAAATTTGAAATTTTGACACCCCATTAGCCTAAATTAGAACTAGGGGGTTAGGTGTGTTACAAAAAAGTAGTCAAGGAGCATGAGAAGACACCATAATTCCCTATAGAAATCCACTAGAAGAGCGCATGCAAGTTCAAGGCGAGGGAGCATCCCAAGTGTGTCTCTTGTTAGGAGGCAAAGGAGAAGGCTTGAGGAAAACATCTTGAAAGGTGAACTCAGGAAAATCAAGCCACCAAATTTCAATGGTGAGCATAGGAAGGGAGAAGAGGCCAAGGCCTGGATATTCGAAATGAATAAATATTTCCAACTACATGACTATCCCTCTAGGGTAGAAATAAGAATTTCAACCTACCACTTGCAAGGAAAGGTAACTGTGTGGTGGGATCAACTTAAGCAAGCCAATAATCTTGATGAGAAGAGGGTCTCATGGAGTAAATTCAAAGGATATTTACAAGAGAAATATTTTTCAAATAATTACAATGAAAGGAAAATTAAAGAGTTCTTTGAACTCAAACTGGGAAGCATGACAATGGATGAATACAAGAAGAGGTTCTTTGAGTTATTGAAACATGTGGGATTCATAAAGGATGAGAAGAATCCAATTTTTTTTGAGTGGGTTACCCTTCTTCTATAGTGGCAAGATACACTATGATAACGCCAGGACCTTAGAGGAGGCCATAAGAAGAGAAAATTATCTTTATGAGCATAACAAAGGAAGGTTAGTCTTCCAAAAATCATGGAATGACAAGATGAAAGGAAAGAGGGATTAAAGACATAAATGTTTCAAGCCACCCTTTTTAAAGAAATACTCACTAGCAAATCAACAAGGAAAATCAACCCAAAATGAGCACAAGAGTGTAGATTCATTTGGGAAAAGGCCAAGGTAGCAACTTGTACAAATATCGGGGATGTGAGGGAAATCACTTATAGAGGGACTACCCTCACAAAGGTGAAAGAATCAGGATTGTCCACAACATTTAGGAGGATGAAATAGTGGAATACATGGGAGGAAACATGCCAAGGATTTATGTAGCCTTGGACAACAAAAAAGGAAAGTATCAATCCCCCATGATTGAAGTGGAAGATAATATTGATAACCATCCCATATGAATTCTAATTGATTCTAGAGCTAGCCATAGTTACATAAACTCTAACATTGTTGAAATATTTCACTTACAAATGAGTAAGCATGGAAAATATTGGTTAGTTCAGTTAGCCATAGGGGATAAGAAGAAAATCAATGAGTTGGTTAAATATTTCCCAATAGACATGAATGGACTCAACACAAAGGTAGATGTGGAAATCATACCATTGGACTTATATTATTGTCTAATTGGCATGGATTGATTGGAAAAACATCATATTGTCCTAGATTTCTGCCACAAGACAATAATTTTTCTTGATGAAGAGGGGTAGGAAGGAAAAGTTCAAGGAATTATGAGAGTTGTAGCTATTAGATAAATTCCAGTCATGTAGTTGAAAAAGCATTTTAGGAAGGGATGCCAAATTTTTGCATCCCATATGGAAGAGGTAGCTAAGGATAAAGTGGCAAGTATTGAAGGGCATCTAGTCTTGAAGGATTTTGAATATGTTTTGATTTCTATATTGATTTAATGCTAGGGGTTGCCCCGGTGTCCAAGACACCTTACAAAATGAGCACACAAAAATTGAAGGAGTTGTAGATGCAACTTGAAGAAATTTTGAAGAAGGGGTATATACGCCCAAGTGTGTCACCTTGGGGTGCACTGGTTCTTTTTGTGAAGAAGAAAGATAGAACCTTAAGGTCGTGTATTTATTTTAGACAATTTAATAAGGTCACCATAAATAAAAAATGTCATTTTCAAAGAATTGATGATTTATTTGA
The DNA here is from genome assembly GCA_009831015.1 of Picea engelmannii. Taxonomy (NCBI): domain Eukaryota; kingdom Viridiplantae; phylum Streptophyta; class Pinopsida; order Pinales; family Pinaceae; genus Picea; species Picea engelmannii. The sequence goes on along the minus strand of ML784782.1, from coordinate 127,239 downwards.
TTAGATAAAGGGTGCAAGGATATTTTTCAAGATAGACTTGAGATCAGGTTATCATCAAGTAAAGATAAAAGAAGAAGATATCAACAAGACAACATTCAAAACAAGATATGGGAGTTATGAATTTACGGTAGTGCCATTTGGGTTATCAAATGCACCAATTGTTTTCATGTGCCTGATGAATGGAGTGTTTAGGGAATACCTAGACAAGTTTGTGATTATGATCGTGGATGATATACTCATCTACTCAAATATAGAAGAGGAACATGAGTAGCATTTAAGAATGGTGCTGCAAGTTTTGAGAGAGCATAAATTGTATGCCAATCTAAGTAAGTGCATATTTTATCAAAAGAAGATTCACTACTCAGGGCATATTATTTCAAAAAATGGGATAGCAGTTGATCCTGAGAAGATAGAGGCCATTAGAGGATGGCCAATGCCAAGAAATGTGACATAGGTAAGATCATTTATGGGTCTTACGAATTATTACTGAAGATTCTTAAAATGATTTTCAAATATTGCAAGCCTAATCACTTCTTTACAAAATAAGGGAGTGAAATTTGAATGGAGTTCCAAGTGTGAAGAAATATTTCAGTAGCTGAAAGACATTTTAACAAGTGCACCAGTATTGAATATTGCAGATATGGATGAAGATTTTGTAGTTTGCACTAATGCGTGCAAGGAAGGGCTCAATGGATTCCTCACTCAAAAGGATCATGTGGTATGCTATGAGTCCCAAAAATTAAAATAACATGAGAGGAATTATGCTACACATGACTTGGAATTAGAAGCCATTGTTCATGTGCTACAAATGTGGAGACATTTCCTTGTGGGGAGAATATTCGAGCTAAGGATATACCATTGTGGTCTCAAACATTTGTTTGAAAAAACATCATTAAATGCCAGATAAACTAGATGGATTGAATTTATTAGTGAATTTGACTTTGAAATTAAACATATCAAAGGCAAGGAAAGCAGGTGAATGATGCACTCATAAGAAGGGAACATGAGATGCAAATGGAAACCATCAACAAGTACACCACATAATAAAAAGACAAAATTATTGAAGCTACAAACTCACATCAACACTATTTAAAAATAAAAGAGACATTACAACAAGGCAATTTATAGTAGAAATTTAATTATTATGAGCTGAAAGAGGATGGAATACTCACATATAGAGGAAAAATATATGTGCCAAATTATGGTGAGATGAAAAATACAGTGCTTATGGGAATGCACAATGTGTCATATGTTGGGCACCTAGGATATCAAAAACAAAATTGTAGTTGTAAGAAGCCAATACTTTTGGCTCAGAATGAAGAAAGACGTGGATAATTATATTGCTAGGTGTTTAGAGTGCCAAAAGGTGAAAACAAAGCATAGAAATCCAACATGGCTACTACAACCATTTCCCATTCTTGAGTGGAAATGGGAAGTGGTCACAATTGATTTTATTACAAATTTGTTCATAATAGTGAAGCAACATGACTCCATCATGGTGGTGGTGGAAAAATTGACGAAGGATGCACATTTTATTCCAATAAAAACTACACACAAGGCATCAAACATTGCATAGATCTACATGAAAAAGGTTTCCAGGCTACATGGAGTTCCCAAGTAAATTGTTTTAGACAAAGATCCAAAGCTCACATCCAATTTTTGGAAAGGTTTGTTCAAGGAATTTGGGATAATTTTAAATTTTATTACAACATATCACCAAGAGTTAGATGGGAAAACAAAGAGGACCAAAAAAATAATTGAAGACATACTCCAAATGTATGTGATGGACAAACCATCAAAGTGGGAGGATTATATCCACTTAGTTAATTTTTCTTACAATAATGGGTATCAGGATTCATTAAAAATGAGCCCATTTTAGACATTGTATGGTAGGAAGTGTAACACACCAGTGAGTTGGGATAACCCATCAAATAGAGCTATCATTGGGCTATATTTGTTGAAGGAAATGGAAGATCATATGACAAATATTATGAAGAATTTAAAGGTTTCCCATGACAGACATAAAACTTATTTTGACAAGAACATGGTTTTTAGATATTTTAAAGTGGGAGAACATGTATTTTTGGAAGTGAAAGAGAAGAGAAGTTCACTAAGATTGGGTTGCTGCCCAAATTTGGTAACAAGATATTGTGGGTCTTTTGATATATTAGAAAAGATAGGGCTAGTTTCATACATGCTAGCATTTCCTGCGTCCATGAGAGTGCATAATGTATTTTGTATATCATTATTAAATAAATATGTGTCTGACCCTAACCACATCATTTATTGGATTGTGATCCAGGTGGAGCACAAAGAGGATTTTTGGGTGGAACTAGTACACATCATGGACCATAAAGTCAAAGTTATTAGGAATAAATCCATAGGCATGATAAAAGTTCAATGGACATGATATGGTCCTAAAGACACAATGTGGGATCACAAAGAAACTATGTGGGAGGAATACCCGTAATTTTTGTCAATTTTGAAGAAAATAGAAGCTAAAAATTACAAGACTTTGTTTTTGGGTAGCTAGAGTTTTTGAACCACATCTGAAAAAAATTCTAGTCACTTGTGCTAACATCATGATAAAAGAATGGTACAGCTCGATGGAATGAGAGCAGTGAAGGGGGCACATTCTTTGGGGCAATTGGTTGAGAAGAAGGAGAGAGTATGGTTGGAATTGTTGTTGGAGTTGTGAAATTGTAGAATTTTATTTCTCTAAGTATTGTGATGTAAAATTTATATGTGTATTTCAACATGGTGTTGTGCACCAAGGATGGTGAAAAACTTTAGGGGAGGAGGAATGTAACATCCATGCTATAATATTTAGTTTAATTAATGCATAATGTAGATATAATGTGTGGCTATGTCCAAGTGATGTAATATGAAAATTGTATTTTCTGATTTTTAATAAATAAAATGTGATGCCACCTGTTGGGGGGTATGGAAAGAGATGGGGGATGAGTTTTCGAAAAGATAAGGGAGTGTCTAAGAGGGATCCAATGAAGGGAATTATTTACAGGTATTGATTCAACCCACTTTCCTGCATTTTATTATAATTGGAGACAATCTTCTATTTTTTTGTTTGAGTGTATGAGAGCCCAATCATTAAAATCATGTAAGAGGGTGGGTGTGAGAGTCACATATGATAGTAATTGGAAGCACGGGGTTGAGTACAATTAGTTTGGGAAAGAGTGTGAGTCAAATTTCTTGCGAAAAAGAGAGGTAATCCGTATGGGAAGTTACAGGCAGTTTTTCACATGCATGTTTTTGGGATGAACAACAAGAAGAGAACAAAAAAAGAGGATAATTGGAGCTAGAGAAACCATGGAGGGAAAATTATGGAGCATTTTTGGAGCTAAAGAATAAATATCTAGGTTGATAGGCTTTAAGAGTGAATTCCTATGTGAGTTGTGTTGTAACAACAAGTGAATTGGTGTTTTGTTGTTGGTAGTTTTCCTAGTAGTGAGTTCCCTTGAGTTCCCAGTAGAGAGATTCCTGGTTACTGTGCCAAAGAGACCCTGATAAACAAGTGAGACATCCAATGGACTGAGAAAAGTGAAGGGGCACATTTTTTGGGTTTGGCAGGTCAAGAGGAAGAGAGCTATAGGAAATTTGGAATAGTTGTAGGAGAATACCAATGGGTTGTGGGATATCTGAGTTGTGAGTGGACTGCGAGAGACACCCTTATTATGGATTCATAACCCTAGATCAGGGGTGATTTTCTATTGAGATATGGCGTAGCAAGTCTATGGTTGGGTGGAAAGTCCATCCCAAGTAGATGGTTTCACAACTATTTAAGAAGATAAGTGTTTATATGTTTTATGAGTTAATTTATGAGTTTAATGGTTGTGCAATTTACTTTGAGAATGAGAATGATTTATATGTTGTTATATATGTGTTTATTTGTTGTATTCATGTCATTTCAACATTATTTAGCTACATATAGTTATGGGTATCTAAAAATGGTTAAATCTGTGTATGATTCGTAGCTAGTAAGCTACATAAATTTAATTAGCAGAAAATTTTCAAATTTATGTGTTTTTTCACAAGTAATGTTCCTCGGTTAAGTTGGGTAACATTACAATAACGAGTTATTTCTTATATAATTCAAACAAAACAATTGGATATATATATTCAATGGGGTTTAGCCATTATCTACAGAGGTCAAGAATTGGACCAATTCCAACTAAAATTCAACTGCATGCTAATTTTATGCTATAGAGGATTTTTTATTGTAAAATTCAATGACCCTAAAAACCATCATAAGGTTGGAGAGGAGAGACCATGGTTTGGGGTAGAGATGACCTCTTTTTCAAAACATGATTTTAATAATTTAATCCAACTTCAATGTCCATATCCTCAACCCCAATGTGGGTTAGGGTGTTGAATTTCTCTCTCTTCTTTTGGTCTGAGACATTCTAAGACATTCCTTTGGGCCATTGGAAATGGTTTGGGGACTTACATAAAGCAAGATACAACCCAAGTAGATAAAGGTATGATGGTATGTGTTAGAATTTGTGTCAAAATTGGCTTGAGAAAAGGTCTAGTGGAACAAAGGGATTTTAAATTGTTCAAGTAGCTATTGGATTAAGAGAAAACTACTTTTTGGTGTAAACTATGTTCATAGATAGGTCACTTGAAAGATGGTTTCTCAAAAGAAAAGAATATTTTGACAAAAAAATGAAAAAATAGAAAGAGGTTGGTAGGTTCCATTAAGGAATCCAAAGGCCAAGAAAGCAAAGGCACCCAACATTGTAGTCTTGACAAAAAAACCTATCACACCCTTTGTAGACTTCCCCGCTTGAATTTCGCTCTCAAAGAGGTCAAGATGAAAAAATAAACCACACAAATTAAATCTAGAAAAGGGTACAGTCCCTCCAACCATCTAGCGAAAGAAAGACATTCGTTGTTACTGTAGCATCCCTCAAGTACAAATCAAATTCATCCAAGCATCTAGCGAAAGCAAGACAAACGTTGTTACCAGAGCATCCCCTAGATTCAAATCAATCAGATGAATGGAAATAATTTTGAAAGACAAAGGGGAAGAAAGGAAAATTGATCGATGTGTAGGTTCTACAACATAGACTCAACAATATGGGGTACATCTTTAGATATTGTGAAATAGCTAGCTCTAGGAATGATCTTGGTTGAGACATACATAATTCACAATTTAGACTCTGACATAGGGTCAAAAATTGAAAAGTTGACCCTAATTCTAAAAAGGGAGGTCAACGTTTAACATATTCCTAGAAATGAACGATCAAACATATTTTTTTATATCTTTAGGACTTTTCATGAAGGAATATGATTTTCAATGTGTTTACTTACTAGAAAAACACAAAGTAGAATGTGACTGAAATGTATCCTTGAAGTTGTAAAAGAAACAACAACAAAATATCCATCCATGCACTCATGCAACCTATTTGGACTAGTGGAATACTCTTCGTAACCATTTGGGCTGGTTAGGCAATGTTTGGAAATGTTTGAGGGGATTCAATCATTTTTTGGCGATTTCAATTCTCATACTTTCGAAGTTCATTTTGAAACATCAACAACATTTTAAGCCCAAAACGATGCAAGTATAAATCCCATCCCCTTCACATTATTCTTCTCGTAAAGAGATTTCTAATGAGCTTTGGAGACCCAATTATAAGTTTGTATGCAAGAGTTATGGTCCTGACAAGTTGAGTATCACTTTAATACCTCAACACCCCTAAGTTTTGGCCTTCCCTACATTGTATCTTCATTTTCTTTTGTACCTGTACATAACTAAGGGCTTCTCCCCTTTGTCTGAGCCTTTTGCACATAAGTGTAGCATGCATCTCCTTGCAGAGATTGCTACCACCATTGTTGGAGTCAATATTGAATAGAATCAATGTTATTGTTTCATAGTTCATGTTTCATATTTATGATCATGTTTAGTTGTTTTTATTTTTCGCTATTACACATTAAATTCTATAGATTAGTGGTATTAGAGCCTTCTAATCATAGGGCTTGTTTTAATCCTTCGATGCCATTCATGGAGTGATAAATTTATGCATGATGCATTAAATACAAACTTTTAATTCAGATTACATCTTATAATATAATTTAGAAGTTTGAAATTTCTTAATCTCTTAAATTTAATTGTATAAAGTATGATTTAAAATTGTTTTTAATTAGTTAAAAGTTTGTCCCTTTTAAATACAAAGAAACATGGTAATAATCTAAAATCTGAAGACATTTTAAAAATCCACCCTTATAAATCATTAGCAAATTATTTTACATCGCGAGACTTTATTAGTCCTTTCCGAAGGCGTAGAGGTACTATAGCAATCGATAATTCCTTGACTTCACATTAATCTATCCTTTGACTATAAATTTTCACATCATCTATATTTGTCAGGCTGCTAAATTGAAGCTTTTAAGTGACCTGATACACTAAATTGTCAAACCAGGGTTGGTAAACTTCGAGCTGATACACAGTATGTGCATGCAAGCGTCTAGTCTTTATTTGAATGCTATCCTAAGAATAAAACACACACCTATTTTGAGAACTTGAATTTTAATGACTAACTTAAAACTGAGCATTTCCTATCTAAATCATCAACAGAAAAAACAGTCTTGTACTCCGATGCTGATACTGCTATTTCTATTCAAAAGCGCAGTTCTACAAAATCATTCTACCTCTATGTTCAACCATCTACCATCATCATTTTCGTTTAAGTCATGACACATAGGGTACTGTCGAAACTGCATTCATTCTGAGCATCCAAAACAAATCTAATGCTATCCACAGGAAAACAAAGTATTATGCCACTAACTGGTACCAGGAGCTCCTTTTGTTCTAACTGTAACCGAACTGTTCTAAGCATGCAAGGCAACTACTGTCTAACAGAGCAAAATGCACGCTACTCAAGTTACATCCGAAGTGAAAATGAAAATCAAACAACCGTATGCATATTCTAACCCTACAGACATCAGTCCTGTGTTCAATATTTAGCAATGTCAAAGATAATGGTGCGCTGTAATGATTCAATTGAGGAACAAATAAACACAATCCTGAAACTTTTAAAGTGTTGTGTAAGCAAACATTCACATGCTGTGATGAATTGAAACTATGATAAACCGAAACAAAATCTATGAACGCTAAGCTACCTCAGATGCGAGCTGTAAAATATCGAAATGAACTAAGGCTAAAGCAGCACAAACTAAATCTATTGCAAATTAAGGCAACGACTTGCAC
>ML784782.1:79808-108824 GCA_009831015.1 Picea engelmannii | reverse complement strand
AGATACCTTAGGTGACCCCTTTGAATGGTAAAGGGATGTTGATTACGTCAAAATGAGGTCAAAAAGGGTGGTACTGGCATATAATTGGAGGTCTGTGGTATATAGTATAGGCAAAGAACATGGTCAAAACCGGGGACCAACAATATTGTTCGTACTATAGAAGTAAAAACATTATTTTGTATATATATATAAAAAAAAAAACTTATATTTCATCGTCTCATTGGAGAATATATTCGAGGTCTTATTGCCAACTTCGTTGTTCCCAATGTTGTAAATGTGTAGATATCCAAAGTTTTGAGCTTAGACACTCCTTTTTAATTTTTATTACATTTTTACTAAAATGTTTACAAACCGAAAGTTCTGAGCATGGACGTTGTTTTTTATTAATGTATTTGTCCTATTATTATTAGTCCTTTGTATGTGTATTGAAATGTTTGCATACCGAAGGTTTAGATCATTGACACTTTTTTTGAGGTGCTTGAATAGGCTTGACGGCTTAAATGTTTACATGGCACAAGGTCCTTAAACATGCCTAATAGCTTAAATGTTTTCATACCGTGAGGCCCTTAGACGGCCTGACAACCTTAAATGTTTACCTAAATAGGCTTCTTAGAGTACATTTTTCCTCGAAATTTTCCATACAATGTTGTAGTGAATTTGGGCAATATTGTTGTCCACTGCCAGTTGAATAGGCATTGTATGTTTCATACTTCTTCTAGCCTTGGAATGCAATTTCGTCATCGTTGAAGCTACATACATTGTTTACTAGTTCGGTGGGTGCTTCTTCTTCGTTGGTTCATCGGTTGCTACTTGTTTTTGTTTGGTTCAACTTTGCAAGGTTGCGATCCTGCATTCGCAATTGGATCTGTTATTTTTTTTTACTTTGTGGGGTATGTTAGCACTCTGTAAATTATGTCCGGTTGAATAGACAAACGACAGAGGCAACTATTTCAACTAGCTTTAGAGCTGAGGCACTAGCCTGCCCAACTTAGAGAGGGCTCTCTCGTGTACTTGATATATCTATGGAAACCGGTGGCTAGATTTGATTTGTTTGGGAGATTTTTAATAGAGTTGTTGGCGAAGAAGAGGGGAACACTATGGGATATGGAGTCAAAATTATGAAAGTGAACGAAGACAATGCATAGATTGATAGAACTCTACAGAGGACAAAGGCTAAATAAGGCGATGAATCTGAGTTATTCTTGAAATAAAAATATGTGTAGGAAGATAAAGAAGACAAATAACTGCATCTGAGCATTGTTGAAATGAATTCTGAATAAGTTAAGAAGACAATCACATAGTTTAAATTGCTTAGACCAAGAGCGTCGCAGGATGAATTCTGGGCCTTTAAACTCTCTAATTTAAATAGAAGAAAATTTAAATGAAATGACAGGCTACAGGAAATACATATGATGAAAGGAAACAAAGCTCATATCACCACCCATTAGAATCTTTTCATAGAGAATTCAAAATCTCCTGCATTTGTATTCCATTAAAATTCAGAAAATTTACAAATAAAGTTTGATACAACCAAAAAGGTGCTCTTACACTTCTCTCCCCCATTGGCTAATTCAAGCCTCTTAGTACTTATACAATTTGATAAAAAATAACTGAAACTGAAACGTTTTAGATTTTGTAATAGTTTGGGATGTCAGTTTTGGTATACGAAACAACTTACAATCATTAACAAAAAGAAACGTTTCACCATCATGAATAATCTCTCTGACCGCTTGGTTGTTTCAAATACTCATAGAATAATGCCCGGGGTCCCTCCTTTTATAGGCATCTATTACCATTAGGGTTTGGAGAAAAGTGGTTTTAGATGAACCACCCTTAGCCCCGATGTGTCTCAGAGAACATCGTGTGTCCATGATTTAGACCAGGGAAGTTTTCCCCGGTCCGCCCCTTGTCGTCTAATTCTTGCACTACTTCGATCGTCGAATTGTACCTCGACCATTGATCTGGGTCATTTCAAGATCTATGGTCAGCGTCTTGCCCGATGACTTTGACATCAGAGGTTTGAAAAACATGGTTTTGGTCAAACAACACTCCTTTCCGATATACTTCTAAGGGCACCACGTGTCCTGCAAAAAATCATGATGATTTTCCCTGACCTGCCCTCGACCGCTTAATCTTTGTGCTAGTTGTATCTCTGATACACATCTCGGCCGTTGAGTCGAGCCGCCTTTGAGATCGACGGCTGACTAAGATTTATTCTTTATATATTCGCTATTTCGTCCAAACGCTGCCAGATATAGACGGGTCCTCTAAATTTATCACAACTCTGCGGCGATTTAATCCGTCATAAAAATTTTGAAACTTGGACACCAACTAGGAATTATATGGTGATAACATTGGCTCCAACTAGGGATGCTATCCTCCCCGCGAGGTAGAAAAGAACAGTAGGCCACGTTCTTGATCCATTGGGATGCTCCCAAAACATGTCTTTGTACCCTGCTTCGACCTGTCACTAGTGTCTACTGAAAACCCAAATCTGCACAGTGCTCTCCACTAGATACTGAATACTGAACACTACTAAAATATGACTGTACACACTACTGGAAATCCAAACTGAAAAATTCATGACCAACAAGCTTATTCACACACTCCTACATACTCTAACTGCTGAAATGAACTGCCAATCAAGTGAAATCAAAATTCCAATGCAACCATGCAAGAATTTTATCCACTGTTTGTTTACTTTTCACAAGCTTGCTCCAATTCCTGCTTACTGATAATTCGTTCAAAAATTCATCCATAAATCCAAATCTCAAAAAATTAAAAACATTTGGACTGTTCATTGCCTCCAACAAAACTGCAAATGGATCCTCTAAAATATGCAGAAAACAACAATCATGTTTCACCCCTTCCATTGCATTCTTGTTTTCATGTGATTTAACATGTTGATTGCCACCAAGAAGCTGAAAAAACTACTGAGACTGTTGGAAATAACAATCTTCTGAATCAAAAGATAGTGTTGGTTGAAATGAAACCCCTGGTGGAAAGAAATCTATGTCTAACAATGATGTCGATTTACTATCATCTTCATTTCCAAGCTGGTAGTTTAGCACAGGTTGCAAATCTGAACTGAGATAACCTTCCATGTAATCAACAACACAATCATTAAATGCATGAGAAGGTTGTTGTTCTTCCTTACTGATAACCATTTTCTCATGTAAAATAGTGCCACTGTGAATGCAATCAGACTTCCCTACTTCCTTTGTTATCTCATGATTTGCTTTCAACAATTTAAAGGAAGAAAAACATAATGGAAGATAGTTTTCATTTGCAAATCCACTGCTTTCTTCATATTTAACATTATGCCTAGAGGATTTCTGATTTGAAACATTATAGACATTTTGTTTCAACAGTTTGAAAGAGGAAAAACACAATGGCAAGGTTCTTTCACCTGATTCAAAACCTGCTTCATTTTCTTCATTGTTGTCATAGGCACATTTTTCAATTTCTTTGGATTGCTGAACACACTCATTTTCAGATTCGTCTTCAACCAATGGTTGTAAATTTGTACTGACAAGACCTTGTACGTAAGAAGTACCAGGGTCATCAAACACGTGAGAAGATTGTTGCAATTTCTTGTGAATTGTTTTCAGTGAATCAATGTGATTTGGCATTAACACACATTCATTTGCTTCAATGATGATCTTAGGATTTTCTTTCAACAATTTGAATGAAGAAAAACATAAAGGTAAATAATTCCCTTCAACTGATTCAATATTTTCTTCTTTGTAACTGTGATATGTAGGTTGATTGCTCTCATTACACTGCTGAAAAGGAATATTTTTTGATAGAGAACATGCAGTTGGTTGTTCTAGGGAGTCAACATCATAATCATCATCATATTCATCATATATAGGCAAATCAACAACATATGAAATGTCATCTAACAAGGACAAACTTGGAATATCAACATGTTCTTTGATAAATTGATTTGCAAATTCATCTTCTTAAATGACTACAAATGAATACATAAAACGATAAGCCCCCTGCTTATCATGGGATGGATCAAAATATAAATCAACACCTCCTCTTTCAACAAGTGGAATATAATTTTTTGCAAAATCAATAGCATTGGAAACTTCAAGAGGACCTATGATATTGTTAATTCTATGCTCAAGATTCCAATCAACTATTTTTTGTTCATATTCACTTTCACGTTCTTGAGCATTCAACCCCTCATTTTGGATTCGTTTACATGCTTGGATGTTGTGTTGAATGTCCTGAGCATCATTAAACATTTGTTGTAAGGACTTAGGTCTTCTTTCCATCAGGAGGAAAGACAAATCTGGATGAAGAGTAGTTGCATAATGGAGCATGGCAGCAGCTTCAACGGGTTGAATTTATTTGGACAAATTGTAATATATACTGGAAAACCTTCTATTGAATATAGAAATAGTTTCATTGCTCTGCTTTTTTAAGGCATAGAACTCTATAAGTTGTAGATCCAAAGATTTCTTCCTGCCCCAAAACTTTAAAAAGACATCCTTCAATTCCTCCCATGAGCTAATTGTCTCTGGCTGCAAATGTTTAAACCAGTATTTGGTGTCTCCTTTCAAGGATTGAGAGAAGGCCCTCATACAAACATCATCATGGTCAATCTCAAACAAATCTATAAAATTCTCAAACCCTTGGATGTGTTTTCCAGTTGATATGGAATCAGGTTCCCCATCAAACATAGGTAGGTACTCATAGTGTTTTGGAGGAAAATCATGAAGGAGGTGGGGTAACTTTAAGGGTCTATATCTATGATGAGTCTTGGAGGGTGTTGGATCAAGTGTAGGAGATGAAACATCAACCATGGTTTCATGAGTCTCATCAACTTGGTTATGGTCACCACATGGCCCAGGTGGAATTTTTTTTATCAAAATCAGTGATACAGTGAGGATATGCATGTTCCACTTTAAGAGGAGGATATACAATTGCAAGTTTCTCATGATCATCATTAGAATGCAGCAGGTAAATAAAAATTTGTTTGGCATGTTCAAGGAAGGACCAGAGGTAACTTATAACAAACAATAAAATGCCTTGGAAAAAATCCAATTTTAAGTACTTGTTTTCTTCCATAATGTCTTTTCATACCTATGTCAAGGGATCTCATCTTCCAGTGGAGTCTATGAATTACATTCGAATCTTGAGTGGAGTCGCCAATAATGTTTTGGAAGATGGATTACACATTGAGAGTGAAGTCGCCATTGAAGATTTGAATTTTTGGATTCTTCTACCAACATAATCGCCTTCAAACTGATTTTTGATGTGTGGAGTCGCCAAAGCAGGAATACAACCAATATGTGCCTAAGTTTCTACTGCTCTCAGACCTTAGAACTCAACCGTGTCATTCTTCCCAGGGAAAAATTTTCAATTTCGTCCCCGGAAACGACGCCAAAATGTTAGCACTTTGTAAATTTTGTCTGGCTGAATAGACAAACGACAGAGGTAATTGTTTCAACCAGCTTTAGAGATGAGGCACTAGCCTACCCAACTCAGAGAGGGCTCTCTTGTGTCACTTGATATATCTATGGAAATCGATGGCTAGATTTGATTTGTTTGGGAGATTTTTAATAGAGTTGTTGGTGAAGAAGAGGGGAACACTATGGGCTATGGAGTCAAAATTCTGAAAGTGAACGAAGAAAATGCATAGACTGATAGAACTCTCCAGAGGAAAAAGACTAAATAAGGCGATGAATCTGAGTTATTCTTGAAATAAAAAGATGTGTAGGAAGATAAAGAAGACAAATAACTGCATCAGAGCATTGCTGAAATGAATTCTGAATAAGTTAAGAAGGCAATCACATAGTTTAAATTGCTTAGACCAAGAGCGTCGCAGGATGAATTCTGGGCCTTTAAACTCTCCAATTTAAATAGAAGAAAATTTAAATGAAATGACAGGCTATAGGAAATACATACAATGAAAGGAAACAAAGATCATATCACAACCCGTTCGAATCTTTTCATAGAGACTTCAAAATCTTCTGCATTTGTATTCCATTCAGATTCAAAAATTTTACAAATAAAGTTTGATACAACCAAAAAGGTGCTCTTACACTTCTCTCCCCCCTTGGCTAATTCAAACCTCTTAGTACTTATACAATTTGATAAAAAATAACTAAAACTGAAACGTTTAAGCTTCTATAACAGTTTTGGATGTCAGTTTCGGTATATGAAACGACTTACAATCATTAACAAAAAGAAACGTTTCACCATCATGAATAATCTCTCTGACCGCCCGGTTATTTCAAATACTCATAGAATAATGGCAGGGGTCCCTCCTTTTATAGGCATCTATTACTATCAGGGTTTGGAGAAAAATGGTTTTAGATGAACCACCCTTAGCCCCGATGTGTCTCAAGAACGTCGCGTGTCCATGATTTAAACCAGGGCAGTTTTCCCCGGTTCGCCCCTTGTCGGCTAATTCTCGTGCTACTTCGATCACCGAATTGTACCTCGACCGTTGATCTAGGTCGTTTCAAGATCTACGGTCAGTGTCTTGCCCGACGACTTTGACATCGAAGGTTTGAAAAATGTGGTTTTGGTCAGACAACCCTCCTTTCCGATATACTTCTAAGGGTGCCACGCGTCCCGCAAAAAACTGTGACTGTTTTCCCCAACCCACCCTCGACCGCTTAATCTTTGTGCTAGTTGTATCTCTTATACATGTCTCGGCCCTTGATCTGGGTCACCTTTGAGATCGACGGTCGGCTGAGCTTTATTCTTCATATCTCCATTATTTTGTCCAAACGCCGCCAAATATAGACGGGTCCTCAAAACTTATCACAACTCTGCAGCGATTTAATCTGTCATAAAATTTCTGAAACTCGGACACCAGCTGGGAATTATATGGTGATAATAGGGTCTAGGTGTTGGACACACAATTCAACCTGCGCTTCTGTCGTTCATCGTTTCTGAATAAGTTTCCATGCCATAATTTCATTTTCTATTCCTTCTTTGTTGTTTAGTGTTTGCAGTTTGCAAGTAATAATGTTTTCTTATTTCGACTGGCATGCTCGTCATATGTTTATGATTCCTTCTGTGCTTCGGCTGCAGTTTGGTAATCGTTGGAGATACATATGTTGTTTACTGGTTCGGTGGTTTTTTCTTATTCGTTGGTTTGTCGATTTTTGTTGTTTGGCTGAAGTTTACGATTTTGGGGCCCTGGGGTTGTAGTTGGGCATGTTCGTGCTTTCTCACTGGTTTGGTGGTTGCTATTTTATTTTTTTTTCTTCGTATTTTCAAGGTTGGGGTCTTGCACCAACAGTTGGAGCTGGTTTTTTATTTTTTTTTGGTGCTTTGTGGTGTTCAAATCATGCACCCATGAGTGGACCTGCAGTTGTGTTGTTTGTCGTGTCTAGTGAAGTCAAGATCTGACGCTTGTTCTATGCCTGCTTGTTCTGCTGTAAAATTTTGTTGATACTTCAATGTTGCCATGCTACAAAATAGTGGCATAAGAAATAATTGGACAACTACATGTGCAATTGCAATATCCTTTATTTTTTTGTTAAAATAAAACATGTGCAAAACGCACTTATTAACCATATATGGTGAAATGTGCCCATATCACAATACAACTTCTTTATCCTCTACACAGACTGGTGTGACCATGATACAATTTGTCTTGTACTTGAGATATGATATGTACACCAAAGATACTGCAAAATTATATTTCCATTTATGGAAGCATATCTGGATACTTTGCCACAGAAAACCAAAATCATTTAGCTATGACCATGCAATTTCTTAATATTTTGTGGCTTGTAATATGTTTTGGGTAGGGAATAAATTTATATATTTACAACTATGGATGGAGAAAAGCCAAGGTTCATGTTTCTAACTATATTTTATTTTATTCGTTGATTATCATTTACTTTATGTACATATTACTTGTTCTCCGCTGCATACCAGCTTCCATTCATGTTCATTTAATTTGTGCATTCCCACATTCAAACAAACAGAGTAGATGGAGAAAATGAAGGAGTCTTAACTGCAGCGATGGAAGAGGAGATACAAAGGTACATGCTTGTATTTTTATTTCATATTCCGTTGTTTTGTATTTCATTTATTGTCTGTGTATGTGTTCACCTAGTTTTTTGAATGTAGATATTTCATACCTTCCTACATAATAACTTATCTTCATTACATGTATTCCTACATACTAACTTCCTTCATGTCCATTGTATTTTTCCTGCATTGCTAAATTTAAACAAGCATAGTGGTTGGAGAGGATGATGGACTCTTTGGTGCGAATGTAGAGGAGGAGTTACAGAGGTGCATACCTGTACTCTTATTTCATATTCCAGTGTTTAGTATTTCATTTATTGTCTGTGTATTTGTTCTACTTGTTCTACTACTTTGCACCTTTTTAACTATAGGCATATACTACATATCTTTCTTCTTATTCTCATGTGAATCGTATTCTCTTTCCTTCTAGACTGAAATAAATAGAATTGTGTTCCTTTCTTTTACATGTCTTTCTGCATACTAACTTGCCTTCATGTCCACTATATGTTTGATATTGCTACCTTGGAAGAAACAGATTGGTTGGACAGGAAGATGAATTCTTATATGCAACAGCAGAGGGGTCTGTGGTACAATCTTCGAAAATGTATACCAACTGTGCTAGTAAATTAAACATACAAAACGAGTGGGGGCATATAATATTGGACTATAAAACGATGATTTGGAAGCAATGGGCCTTTTTTCCCTCCCCATTTCTAATTTTTCCATTTTCTATTATCCCTTTTGCTTTCTAATTTCTCTGCTTAGTCATATTTCCGAAAATGCCTTGGTGCGTGGATTGGCGAACTCACGAGTTCACATTTATGGTCATGCTTCTACCTTATTCCATATTTACCCACTTTTTCGATTGCAGGTGCCGGGCTGACGGGTTCAAGATTGCGCCTCTGGCTTTAGAGGTTATGTGATATACAGATTGGTTGTCGTGCCTCGCCATCATGCCCTATTTACTGTTACACATTTTTTCAGTCAAAAAATCTGAGGCATACAATTTGACGCTCGGGTCCTCATGTTTCCCGAGTATCCCTTGACACTATATTTAGTATTCCATCTCCTTCGACCTTGCATGTGACATTAAGAACAATTATGGACAATATACAATGCATATACTTGTTTAGTCCTTCTGATGTTCATCTACACATGCTTGCATCAGAAAAAGTTGGACTAGTGACATGGCCATGAGTAGTCAATAATCCCAAACATCAGCAAACTGACAAGGCCAAAGGGAAAGATGCATACATTATGTTCCTTGTATGTTTACCAAACAAATATCCTCAGTTATTTATTCATATATGGCATGGTGAATATGTTGATGTTATCTGCAACACATACTTTGCAGTTCATAAGAAGTATTAACAAGTGCAAGCGAGACATCGAACATAGAGTAGGTTCTGTAGACTAAGAGGTCTGGTTGCAAAACTCTGGCTCCATAGTTCATCCAAGTTGTGGATCTACTTGTACATTTATGCTAGGAAAAATAAAATAAATAAATAAATAATGTACACTGCCATTCACATTACTTTTCCTGTTAAAAAATTGTCACCAGGTCTAAACTTGTAAAACCCAAAATACTATCAATAGAGGGCTTGAACAACCGCCGAACTGGACAAGTGTTAATCGAGGACATAATGGTTGTCTATAGCACCTACTTGGACAAGGCAAACAAAAGTAGATCCATTATGTGTGGTGATATGACAGACAAGGAGGCCCTGATGACAATCACACTGACTATTCCTACACAACTTGTCCAGAAACATGCAAAAAAGATATTTCCAGGTAATGGGATATCCATTACAAATTTTAATATATTTCCCAAAATATTATATGACTGTGATGATTGTTATCAAATTATATCGCTCAACGAAACAAGTATCGTGGAAAAAAATCTCGCTATTTGTTCAGAATATTATTTCGTCCCGGACGCAACTATCAGCCAACTTGCACAGAGCAATGACATTTACCCAATCAGAACCATTGGTGCAGCTGTCACACTCATGAGAAAACTTGGTTCACAACACATTCTCCATATAGAATATGGAGAGTCAACAAGGCAATGGTACCGTTCTCCATATCCAATTTTGTCCTTTACTTTCGCATGTCCATGTATCTCGGTTAAGTTACACAAATAATGCATTGTTCCATGTTGCAGCTGCAATTGTTCGATACCTATTCAATTTTTTTTTCGTCAATGGAACAACAATTGCATAAAGGGAAATTTCCACTTATGCTCTTCAAAAATATAACAAAGAAAAGAGATGTTAAAGAAAGGGTCTTTCACACAACCCAAGCAACATTTGTAACATAATTGTGAGCATACATAATACAGGATCTCAAGAAACTAACTAGCTCTACAACTGTTGTGTGTATACATCTACAGATTCATCCTCACTTTGTTGATACAAATAGCCTTCATCAAATTTTTGCAGTTTTTTCTTTTTTTTTCTTTTTGGGTGCAGTTGTATATTATATTGTTCAATATATTAACTTTTATGCTCACATTTCCAGGTTGAAGGTGTTTTGGTTGTAGCAAATGCGTAATCAACCCCCTTTGAGCCTGTATGTGCGAAATGAAACTCTCTTGCTTCTACTTCCGCTTTCATAAGTGATGAAATGATTGATTATCTGTGATGAAGTAAAAAATGTCCATACATATATAGGCATTGCCTCAATGATTCCATTTGAACCGTGGGAAACACAATCATGCATTGTACAATTAGACAACCTTTGTTACAAGATGTGCTTCCTGGGTTAGCAGAATTGGCATATGAAGCATACCTACAGAAAAAGGCAAACAATGTCTACATGTTGCGCGACTTTTGGATACATAGAAAATTTACCTTAAATGAGGACAATGCAATATTGCATATCGGCTGAAAAATAAAAAATAAAAAATCATATCAAGATTTGGCAGGAAACGAAAATATGTCATGTGTGTCTGTAATTTTTCTTCTACACCTAGATGAATGTTCATTAGACTCGAGTTCTTCATAGTTTACATCTATATCTGTAAAATTCTCTTTTCATAGATTATGTCTCTTCTTGTGCACTTGAAACAACAAGTGGAATCTAATTACAAATGCAATCGATGTTGTTATTTTGATCTTTTTTTGCATCTCCCAGTAAGAATTTTGCATATTTGTTATGGTGTGAAAATAAAAAAAATGGTGTCTAGTTGTGGCTTTGATGGAGGAGTTTGCACGTTTTTGGGTGCCCAAATTGGACAATTGTTTTCCAATATATAGCCATGGAAGGATTTTTGCATTTTTTTTGGATGCCCGAATAAAAAAAAATGGGTCTCCAACTATACATTTATAGTATGGTATCTACATTTTCTCTATGCCCTAATTGAAAAAAAGGACTCAACATGGATTGAAACATGAGCTTGAGATTTTCAGATCTTTATATAGAGATTGGGGAGGTTGGGCATTGGAATTCATACAGGCAGGTGCAATTGTTGGTGATGTACACACGCATAAGATTTTTCAGTCCAGAAATGGGAAGCATGAGAGAAAACCTCATAAAAAGTATCCAACTTTAAATAACTCAGGCTCATCCTTTGAATCGTCGAAATGGATTTCTCCTCTGGGAAGAATCATCAGGAATTTCCAATAATATTGAAAATTTGGCATTGTTAAAACTGGTAGTGATAGACCATGGCACTATCAGAAGAAAATGTCCATAGCGATCTTTCTTAATGGTAAAATAGTAATCAAAAACTTTCTTCTTCCCCATTTTGAGTTCTGGTTAGAGCTAGCATACAGTGGTGAAGCTCCGCTGGTTTTGTGTTGTCTTGTGTTTGGCATACTTTTGTTCATATCCCATGGCTCCGGTTATTTTCTCCTGGGAACATATACCAGATGTAAGAGAAAACCAATGCCACAATGTGTTTTTTTTATATATCAAATTGTTTGATGCAAAGGTCGATACGTACTTCTCTATGGAACCTTTTGGGATCTTGCTTGACGCCTTCTGTGTTCATGTGTTGCCTTCTACCTCAACTTTCAATACATTTGGTGTTTACTTGGTTCTTGGTTGTATGCTTCATTATGGAAAATTAATAATACATTCAGGATATTCACAATTTTTCTATGATCTTAAAGACTATAGAGGACATGCTTTGTCGTTTAATATAAGCTATGTGACGCAAATGTAGTATGTGGCTTGTTTTAGCACTTTTCCTCGATCGATGAACTTAGCAAAATTAATCTCTGGAATAATTTGAAATAAAATAATATATACTATGCGAAGTCCAATGGAACTATCATATCAAGGAGAGGACATTAAAATTTATTTGTTTCTGTGTTATACTTGTGGTGAAGCTGACAGTACAATAACTTTACTTAAGACATTCCAAAATTGATTTTCTTGTAGCTTTTCGACGCTTCTCTTATACAAGAAGATCAAGGAAACTATAAGCATGGCTCATTGTATCTATTCCTTGATTGAAGAACATGTTCACATGTTTAATGCACTTCATAGTTACTGTTAACACCATCAATGGGGATTTCTTACACCAATTCCCACTTCTAAAAATTGCCATCCCCTTTATTTTTGCTCTCTGCTTTCCCTTTCTGGTTACTTACTCATTTTTCAGAAAATGTCTAGGTGCGGGAGTTGGTGGATTCATGTCTTAAGATTTCCACTTAATTTTATATCACCAGCTTGACCGATCACTTCCCTGTTTCATATTGAACAAACTTTTTGGATCGCGGGTTCCCGGATAGGCGGGTTCAACATTGTGTTTCCATTGTTCTGCCGCTTGAAAATAGCACTCGAACTTTCACGATCTACAAATTAGTAAACAAATTCCCCTTTATCTCGTTTTTAGCACTTTTCCTTGATCGATGAACTTAGTAAAATTAATCTCTTGGAATAATTTGAAATAAAAGAATATATACTATGTGAATTCCAATGGAACTATCATATCAACGAGAGGACATTAAAATTCAGATTCGTCGTTGCTATACTTGTGGTGAAGATGACAATACAATAACTTTACTTACACATCCAAAAAATTATTTTCTTGTAGCTTTTCGATGCTTCTCTTGTACAAACATATCCTGGAAACTATAAACATCACTCGCTATATCTATTCCTTGATTGAAGAACATGTTCACATGTTTAATTCACTTCATAGTTACTGTTAATACCATCAATGGGGATTTCTTACACCAATTCCCGCTTCTAAAAATTTCCATCCCCTTTCTTTTTTCCCTTTTCTTTCCATTTATGGTTACTTACTCGTTTTTTGAAAAATGTCTAGGTGCGGGAGCTGGCCGATTCACGTCTTCAGATTTCCACTTACTTTTATATCACCAGCCTAACTGACCGCTTCCCCGTTTCATATTGAACAAAATTTTTGGATCGCGGGTTCCCGGATAGGCGGGTTCAACATTGTGTTTCCATTGTTCCGCTGCCTGCAAACAGCACCCGAACTTCCACGATCTATGAATTAGCAAACAAATTCACCTTTATCTCATTTTTAGCACTTTTCCTTGATCGATGAACTTAGAAAAATTAACCTCCTGGAATAATTTGAAATAAAAATATATATACTATGAGAAGTCCAATGGAACTATTATATCAACAAGAGAACATTAAAATTCAAATTCGTCATTGTTATACTTGCGGTGAAACAAACAGTACAATAACTTTACTTAAACATCCCAAAATTGATTTTCTTGTAGCCTTTTGACACTTCTCTGATACAAACAGATCCTAGAAACTATAAGCACGACTCGTTATATCTATTCCTTCATTGAAGAAATTGTTCACATGTTTAATGCACTTCATAGTTACTGTTAATACCATCAATGGGGATTTTTTACACCAATTCCTGCATCCGAAAATTTCCATCCCCTTTTTTTTTTCCCTTTGCTTTCCCTTTCTGGTTACTTACTCATTTTTCAGAAAATGTCTAGGTGCGGGAGTTGGTGGATTCACGTCTTCATATTTCCATTGTTACTTTTATATCACCAGCCCAACCAACCACTTCCCCATTTCATATTGAACAAACTTTTTGAATCGCGGGTTCCTAGATAGGAGGGTTCAACATTGCATTTCCATTGTTTCGCCGCCTGCAAACAACACCCGGACTTCCGTGATCTACAAAGTAGCAAAAAAATTCCCCTTTATCTCATTTTGCTTTCGCTTTCTGTTTACTTGGTCCTTTTTCCAAATGTCTCCTACTTTTATATACAACACCCAAAGTTCCGCAATATACAAATTGACCCTCGAAATCTGTCATTGTCTCTTGTTCTGTGTTACGCATTTTACATTCAACAGTTGGGGTAGATACAATTGACCATCGGGCCCTCATGTCTCCTAAGTAGAGCTTGTGTCCATGTTTTCAAGCCCATCAATATTTCATGTTTCAAGTATGTCTAATGCTTTTATATCACGAGTCCAACCAACCGCTTGTCCATTGCATACTTGGCCACTATTACCATCATTGGTTCCTGGCCAGGCTTGCTCAACATTGTGCTTCCACTATTCCAATACATGCAAACAACACCCAAAATTCTGTGATATACAAATTGATAGCTGAAATCTGTCATTGTGACATACAATTTGATCATCGGCCCCTCACGTCTCCTGGGTATATCTTGTGACCCTATTTTTGAAACCCACCCGAACGCTTTCCATACTTGGCCATTTCTTGGAATCTGTTTCACGGGTTGGCGGGTGGATGAAATGCGCAATGCTTAGTCACTCTTCACCATCCCTTCTACCTTCATACTTCTTTATAGATATGCAATTATTAAGCTATAATGCTAGTAGTTCATCATGCAAGAACCGTTAAGATTGTCATTGATGTCCGGAAGGTCGAAGAATATTTTTCATTAATACAAATTAAACCAATATTTGCGGAGAATAGTGTTATCCTTTCCAAGTATTCATTTAAAACATGATGCAATATCTTTCATGCATCGACCGGTTGGCGCCTTTACGAAATCTCTAATTCTTAATCGCTCTTCACCATTACCGCCACCTTCGCACTTTTTTCTAAATATGCAATTAGTAAGCTTTAATGGTAACAACTCATTACGCACGAACCCTGGAGATTGTCATTGATAAACGAAAGGATCGAGGAGATATTCCATTGATACGCATTAAACCAAGATTTGCGGAGGGTTATATTATCCCTCCCCAATTTTCATTTCAAACATCATCTAGAGAAAATGGAAATTCTCGTTAACTTATGGCAGTAGTTCCACAACAGTTCTATCCGGATACAGTAAACACTTTTGATCATGATGGCGAGAGGTTCCAGTATTTCAGGGCATATTCTTACTACTCATCTCCCTTTGCCCAGAAGAAAAAAAGGAGATGGTCCCTTGGTGCACCGAGAGATATATTTCAAGCCAAATAATTCCAAGGAAACCCTTCCTGCTTAAACAACCTGCCCGCCTACATTGATGGTTGGCACGGAGGTTGATGTGATGGATTTCGAGCTGGAAGAAGATGATCTGATGGATGATGATACAACAATGGATGATGGAAGTTCATAGATTGTTCCCACTCATGCGCCCAAATTTAAATCAACCATAACGGGTGGCACTTCCCGGCTCGACGATGGCAGTCCTAACAACACCAAAATAAGGGGTTTCAGAAAATAAATCGACGTTGAACACAATAGTCGCTTTGCAACTCGAAAGTAGGAATTCCAGAGGTCCAAATTAGTCTGTTCTGGGAAAAATTATTTCACTGTAAGGAAATGATTTGTTGATGCTCCCAAAGATATATTTCAAGCCAAAAAATTATTCAATTGCGGGACCACTGTCCTGTTCTCTGGATATATAATTAACATCTTAGGGAATGAGGACCAGAAATCCCATTGGTGCAAGGAATATTCCTACTAGTCATCTTCTTCCGCCTAGAATGGACTAATTTGGGCCTCTGGAATTGTTGGTGCAACCTGTGTCCCTGAAGTTTAAGTTTCGGGTTATTCTGTTTTCCCTGCAATGTTTTTCGTCTTCTTCCTCACGGGAAGCTTGTGAGAACTATCAATTTTACCACAGGACTGTTATTCATCTGCTTCAAGCCAAGGATTTATTCCACTATGGACCCACTCTCTTGTTTCTTTGACAGCTTAGGTCTTCTGAAAAATATTGAGATCAGGGCACCAAACATTGATCCACCGAGGAGAAGACTGCAAGGATTTCCTAAAGAAAAAGCATGGTAATCAGTTTTGTATGCATGTTGAAGAGCATGTCGATGGCTCTTGCATGTTGCAGATCATGTGCCTATGTTTATGGTAAATATATTCAATGTTTTGGTCCAAAGAACTCGGTTCAATTTCTAAGGATAGATATACAGTGCTCAATATTGTTTTTTTTAATGGATTTACTGTTAAAATTTTTGCCTTGGAGTCTTGGTTGATGCTTCTTTTCTAGATTTAACACCTCTTCTCATTTGCATGGTTCGATAGTCTCACAATTATTTGATATTGTATTTGCTTAAGTAATGTTTTCTAAAATGGAGCATTTAACATTTATATGACAATGCACTGTGTCGATCCATCAAGATTTTATGGAAACAAAAATGAATTTCATATAGTTTCAAACCAACATTCAATTCTATTCATAATGCAGATAGAACATAGCAATACCAAATCACAATATTGCAACAAAACCGTCATTCTTGTTTCTAGACATGCAATTATTAAGCTTTAATGCTAACAACCCATCATGAAAGAAGTTTAATACTTAATTTAATATGTTACAGTCATGGAAGAATGTATCAAGAAAACAGTTACTCCCACTTATGAAAATTTCCCTTTGCCTTTCTATTTTCCCACTCTTTTATCCCTTGTAGTTTCTCTTTCTGGTCACTTAGTCATTTTTTCCGAAAGTGTCTTGTTGCGCGGGTTGGTGGATTCGCGCGTTTCGACCGAGTGCTTCCCCTTTGTCTAAATTTCACTTTCCATTGTTCAGTGACCTACAAACAACACTGCAACTTTTGCGATATGCAGATTTACTTCTGGACCCCCACATCATCCCCTCTTCCGTGTTACACATTTTTCATTGAAATGTTATGATATATACAATTTGACAGTCGGGGCCTTACGTCCCCTCAGGAACCCTTGTTACCCTATTTTGAAGCTCGTCCGACCACTTTCCACACTTGACCATTTCTTGACATCTCTTTCGCGGATCGTCGATTTCGCAGGTTCAGGAAATTTGAAATTTCTAGTTGTTGTTTCATGTGTCCGCTACCTTCAGATTTATTTCCAAGTATATGAAATATGTATACAACTTCTCCAAAAACATACAGAAAAGATCTTTCCAGGAAATGGAATATCTATTGCATATTTGAATATATTGGACCTTCTTTTCCCTCTTCTATACTTGACCAAATTCCCGTTTCTTTTTTCCGTCTACTCTTTATTTCTCGTTACTTAGTCGTTTTTCCAAAAATGTCTCAATGCGCGTGTTGGCCGACTCATGGTTTCACATTTGCGCTCATGATTTTCTATCGTGACTCTGACCAACCACTAGCCATTCGATGCCTAGGCACTTTTCAAATCGCGGATTCTCGGGCAAGCGAGCTCTATATTGCACTTCCATTTTTCTGTGACCTGCAAACAACACCTAGACCTTCGCGATATACAAATTTACTGCCACACTCCCACATCATACCCTCTTCCATGATACACAGTTTGCACACGAAAATTACGAGACCTTCAATTTGACCTTCGAGTCCTCACATCTCTTGGGGAACCATTGTCACACTATTTTGAAGCCCCTGCATCCGGTTTCCATATTTCTCCATTTCTTGGAATCTCTTTCGTGCCTCCAATTCCATACTTACCTGACTTTTTTCTCTTACGGATTCCCAGACAAACGAAGTGCACTTCCACCCGACTATTTTGCTTGCGGATTCCTAGACAGGCAAAGTGCACTTCCAGTGTTCCTTGACCTGCAAATAGCCCCCCGACTTCTGCGATATACAAATTGACTTCCAGACTGCTACATTAGTCCCTCTTCCATGTTACACATTATGTACTCAAAAGTTTTGATCAATAAAATTTGACCGTCAGGACCTCATGTCTCCTCGAGAAACCTTGTCAGCCTATTTTGAATCTTGTCTGACCGCTTTCCATGACCATTTCTTGTAATCTCTTTCGCGGATCATCGGGTTGGCAGGTTCATAAAATTTCCAATTCCTAGTCGTTGTTTTCTGTGCCCGCCACCTTCGCACTTATTTCCAGGTATATGCAATAAGTATATAACTTCTCCAGAAACATGCATAAAATATATTTCCATGAAATGGGATATCTATTACAGATGTGAATATATTAGCCCTTATTTTTCATCTTCTATACTTAACCAAATTCTCGTTTCTCTTTTCCCTTTACTTTATCTTTCTCGTCACTTAGTCGTTTTTCCAAAAATGTCTAGTTGTGCAGGTTGGCAGACTCGCAGGTTCACATTTTCACTCGTGCTTTTATATCACGACTCCAACAGACCGCTTCCCCATTCCATACCCAGCTACTTCTCCAACCACGGATTCCTAGGTAGGTGGGATCTAGATTTCACTTCTAATGTTATGTGATCTACAAACATTACCCCAACTTCCACGATATACAAATTTACAATCGGACTCACATCTTACCATCTTTCGTATTACAGTCTACCTATCATGCCCTCTTCCGTGCTACACATTTTGCACTGAAAACTTCTAAGACATACAATTTGACTGTCAGGTCCTCACGTGTCCTGCGGAACTATTGTCACCCCATTTTGAAGCACGTCCGTCCCCTTTCCATACTTTTCCATTTCTTCAAATTCCTTTCGTGGATCATCGAGTTGGCGAGTTCAAGAAATATCCAATTCCTAATCATTATTTCTTGTGCTCGCACCCTTTGCAATTATCAATTAGAAAGTATATATAAGACCTTATTTCTAAGTATGCAATTAACAAGCGTTAATGCTAAACCAGGATTTGAGGAGATCTCCCATTAATACACATAAAACCAAAATTTCTGGATGGTTATATTATCCCTTCTGAGTGTTAATTTCAAACATCATGGAATGTCATTTGTGCGTCGTCGGGTTGGTCCCTTCGCGGAATATTCAATCCTCAATTCCAAAAATGAGTATGACTGACCATTTCCCTATTCCATACTTAGCCACTTTCCCGAAATTTCGCAAATATACAAACTAGCCGCTGAACTGCCCCATCATGCTCTCTTATGTTTTACACGTTTTGCAGTAAAAAATTATGATACATAAAATTTTACCATCGAACACTCACCTCTCCTGAGTATCCCCCGTAACCTTATTTTGAATCCCATCCTACTTCTTTTCACACCTTGTCATTCCTTCCTTTCTCTTCCTCGTCTCCGTCACCTTCTCACTTGTCTATAATAATAAAATGTTTATATATATATCTTGTTTCTAAATATGCATTTAGTGACCTTTAATTCTAACAGCTCATCATGAAGGAATCATATAGATTGTCATTGATAAGCGAAAGGCTCGAGGATATATCCTATTAATATGCATTAAATCAAGATTTCTGGAGGGTTATATTATCCCTTATGAGTGTTGATTTCAAAATCATGAAATGTTGTTCGCACGTCATCGGGTTGGCACATTCACGGAACCTCCTATCCTTAATTTCTCTTCGTCGTACACACCACCTTCTCACTTCTAAATATGAAATAAGTAAGTTTTACTGCTAACATTTCATCATGCAACACCCATAGAGATTTTCATTAATGAGCGAAAGGCTCGAGGAGATTTCCCATTCATAAGCATTGAACCAACATTTGCGGAGAGTTATATTATCGCCTCCAACTGTTCATTTCAACCATCGTCTAGAGAAAATGAACATTCTCATAAAGATATGGCATCAACTCGACAACAGTTATGTGGAGATACAATGAACATCTTCGGGTGCGAGGACTCGAACTTCCAGTGGTCCAGGGAATATTCTTATTACTCATCCCTTTCCGTCCAGAACGAAGTAATTTGGACCTCTGGGATTTCTCGTGCAGGCTGTGTCCCTGAAGTTTTTGACTGTAAGGAGATGGTCTCTTGGTGCATTGATAAATTTATTTCAGACCAAAGAATTATTCCACTGCAATACCACCCTTATGTTTCTTTATCACCTTAGT
The DNA here is from genome assembly GCA_009831015.1 of Picea engelmannii. Classification (NCBI taxonomy): domain Eukaryota; kingdom Viridiplantae; phylum Streptophyta; class Pinopsida; order Pinales; family Pinaceae; genus Picea; species Picea engelmannii. The sequence continues at coordinate 88,675 of ML784782.1, read as the reverse complement.
TCTTCCACCAGATGTTAATATTGTCGAAGCCAACATCGGCGTTCAAAGGAGAATATTCCAAGCAGTTCCTAAGAAAGAATAATAACGGGTTGGACCTCTTGCCTGATTTCTTGGAAGAGTCGATGGTAGTTCCTAAAGATATCATAAGCTTGTAGGTTAGTTCATTTAGAAATCCATTATGGGAAATTGCCTGGTTGTTTACAAGAATAACGGGACAAGAGTCAATGAAAACTATTTCCTGGATGTCTCTTTATATTAATTGTATTTCATAGTCAAGGAACAAGCCATTTTTTATTGGGGAAAGCTAATTTCCCAGGAAATTTGTTCCCAATTGTCAAGCTTCAAAAAGGAGAAGAAATTCAATATGCCATCCTACTTAGTTTTTGCGATAGCACATTGCTGCCAGTTTCCAAAACTGTCTCTGTCCAAGAGGGTAAACTAGGAATTCAACCCAGTAACGTTCTGGTACCAGGCCTTATGGAAGCATAAGACCTCCCACTGCTTTTATGAGGTTTTTAATGGCTTTGTGTATGTTTTCAAAGTTTTGTTGTTAGGAAAATATTCTCCCCGTATATTTGACCAGGCAATCGGGTTTTTGGACATGAAGGGGGCACTTGAACATATGGATAATTACACTGTGATAAGTATTTTTGGCTACAGGGAAAAACCTGCTCTCCTTCCATGTCGCAGTACGAACATAATGTTTGTTACAGAAGTAGCAAGGAAATACAACTACCGGTTTCATCTATTCCAAGAGAAGAGAAAAAAAACAGCTCATTCCTCTGCCTTGGAAATTCAGGACTTCGTGTTCACTAACGTCAACAAAATTGACGAATTCCCAGCCCATTTCAACAACCTAAACCCGAGATATGTTGAAATCCTAAGAGGGTTCGACCACAATAAAAAAAAAATTACAACATTTACAAACACTTGGCTTCGACAATTCTTTTTTCAAAAAACACCTGACTGAAAATAGAGACACTGACGAAAACGCTTATGCTTCTGATGCCGACAACCTGGACACACTGCAAAGCACCACTGAATTGTAGAAGCAACAAGGAAAAGGCCTCGGTGAGAAGAGTGTTCAGTCGACAGATAGCACTCCCAAAAGTACGACATCCCAGAGCATCGCTCCAACGACCCACCACAACAACAAAGCAACTCAGAATTATTCAAACAGAGGAGGAGATAATGACCCTCCTCACACTAAAATTGATAGTTCTCACAAGCTTCCAATGGACAAGAAGAGAAAAAAATTATGGGGCAGGCGAAAGAGCCCGAAATTGAGAGTGAGAACATGGAACTTGAGCCTAATTTGGATAGTGTATTTAGCTACCTTGTGTTAATATTAAGGTAGCTTTGGGAGGTATGAACCTCTATTGTGACCTTTGACAAGATTAGAATGTTATGGAAGGAAGCAAAGAAATGAAGGAAACCCTAGACAAGATTTCGGCTGACATTAGATGATTAATATGAATTAATTAGTACCGAGAAGGAGAAGTTGGCCCCAGTAAGTCTGCCAGAATCACTATAAATACAGGGCACCGGTCTCTCATTTGACACACTTCTCAGAATTGTAGAGAGCAGTTTCTGCGCACTGCAGTCCAGTTTTTGCGCAAGTCCTGGGGAAGGTGTTGCGCCAGTTTTTGGGTGAGACTATCTGATCATATTGGTTACATCTTGCTTGATGCATTAGCCTCTCTTGGCTATTGGATTACTACCAAGATTATTTTCTCTGTCAAGGTCAAGGTGCTCGGAGGGTGGCTTTGGCCTATGGTTGGGTGAAAAGGGTATTGTCAATGGTAAAACGAGCACAATCCTTCATATTCTAACATTTTATGGGCCCACACCTCCTTCATTCAGTCTAAATGTTGGAAGGAAACATAGCCTCTAGGATATTGAGCTCGTTGAGGAACTGTCGCTAGGTTTACTAGTAGACGCAGCTTCCAAGACATTGCCGCTAGGGTTACTAGAAGGAGCAGTTGCAGAAACCCTAAATCTCAGATCCGGCACCTTGTGATGGAGCATCTCACTCAAAGAGAATATATTCAGATGCACCCTAACTCAGCACATCTCTTGGCTCTCTCATAAGGTAGAAACGACAAAGTTGAAGTTTTGGATCAAGGCATGACTAGTTACCAGTCAACCGAAGACATGAGTAAAACAATCAGTCTTCTACACTACTCAACACTCACTGAAACAATTGAACATGACATGTGGATAATCGATAGTGGAGCTTCTAGGAACATGACGAGAGATCAATCCAGAATCTCAAATCTAAATGAGAAGAAGACCTCATACAAGGTAGAGCTTGGAGACAAAACCACTTACCCCGTGGAAGGATTTGGACAAGCCTCCATCAAAATGAAAACAGGTAACGATGTTCACTTAAGCAATGTTTTGTATGTACCTAGTTTAGAAAAGAAACTTGTATCCATATCCTCCCTAGAAGACAAAGGAAACATAATAGCCTTCATAGATGGAAAAGTATTATCTTGGCATAAAGACTCCAACATAGAGAATGTTAGGGTTATTGGAAGTCGTGAAGGAAATCTATATAGACTACTAGAACAAAATGAAGAATCTCTCGTACATGATGAAGTCAATCCCAATGAGATTTGGCACAAAAGGTACACTCACATTAACTATTAAGCATTACCTTTTCTCAAAAGAATGGTTGAAGGAATACCAGAGTTGCAGTCTACACATGAAGGAATCTGCAAAGGATGTGCTCTTGGGAATAATATCAAGAAACCATTCCCAAGCAACAATAACAGATCTAAGGAGATTCTAGATCTGATACACTTAGATGTTTGCGGTCCGATGCCAGTAAAATCTCTAGGAGGATATTATTACTATGTAATCTTCATAGATGACTATTCAAGAAAGACTTGGTTATACCTAGTAAAGACAAAAGACGAAGTATTCAACAAGTTTCAAGAATTCAAAGCAGAGATAGAAAACCTCATGAATAAGAATATCAAGACACTAAGAACATATAATGGTGGTGAATACACATCAAAGGAATTCATTACATTCTACAAATCGGCAGGGATTAGGAGGGAGATGATTGTTCCTCATAACCCTCAACAAAATGGTGTAGCAGACAGAAAGAAAAGATCTATTGAAGAAACCACAAAATCCTTACTAAATGATCAAAGTCTATCCATTTTATTATGGGGAGAAGCAGCAATGACAGAAATATATGTGCAGAACAAAATTCCTCATCGTATTTTGAAGGACATGACACCAGAAGAAGCCTTCTCAGGTAAGAAACCTAACGTGGAAAACCTAAGAATATTTGGATGTCTGGTTTACTCTCACATTCCCAAGGACAAAAGGAACAAACTAGAACCCTCAGGAAAGAAGGGAATATTCGTGGGATACAGTGATTCATCCAAGGATTATAGAATATATATTCCAGAACAACATAAGATCGAAGTCAACAGAGACGTAACATTCAACAAAAATATGGCTTTCAAGAAATCCATAGAAGAAACTATAGAAGAAGAAGAGTATGAAGAACCTATTGAAGAAAACACAGAAAACTAGAATGATGAAAAGGAACAACCCGATCATCCGATGCAACCATGTGATAACATTGATTCAGATACCTTACTGAAGATCAAGAAATGACCAGCATGGCTCGAAGCTACTTTGCAAGAAGCAGAAGGACTCAAAGCCCTAGATGCGACCTCTAGAAAAAGTAAGAAGCCTAAAATATTATCAAGTTATGCAGCTTATATGATGAAACTTCTAGATGAAGAACCTGCCACATTTGAAGAAGTAGTTCAAAAGGAACAATGGAAAGAAGCTATGATGGAATAACATCAATCCATTATAAAGAATGAAGTATGGTAAATCGTATCGAGACCTAAAGAGAAATCAGTGGTAACTTCAAAATGGGTATATAAGATCAAACATGCAACATATGAAAGCGTGGATAAATACAAGGCAAGATTCGTAGCTAGAGGGTTCTCCCAGAAGGAGGGAGAAGATTATGACGAAACCTTTGCTCCGGTGGCTAGATATACTTCCATCAGAGATATTATATCTCTTGTCGCTTCCATGGGATGGAACTTACATCAGATGGATGTAAAGACAACTTTCCTCAATGGAGCAATTGAAGAAGAAGTATATATTGAACAACCCCAAGGATTCGAGGTACATTCCAGAGACACTCATGTTTTCATATTGAATAAATCCCTATATGGACTCAAGCAAGCTCCAAGATCTTGGTATGCTAGAATGGACAACTATTTAACAAGACTTGGTTTCTCCAAGAGTCATGTAGATCCAAACCTCTATTACAAAGTTGTGGACAATGCACCTATAATTCTACTACTATATGTTGATGATGTATTCATAATAGTTGAAGAGTCTCTCATCATCTAGTGCAAGAAGGAACTAGCTTCTGAATTTGATATGAAAGATCTAGGTCTCATTTATTACTACTTGGGACTAGAAGTATGGCAGAAGCATGGTGAAGTATTCCTTGGACAAGGAAAGTACACAATAAAGATCCTTCAAAAGTTTGGAATGATGGATTTTAAGTCCATGGACACTCCGATGAATATAGATATAAGAAAAGTAAAGGATCCAGATTATGATCTAGTAGATCCATCTCTATATCGACAACTAATTGGGTCATTGATGTATTGGGTAAATGCTCGACCAGAAATTTGTTTTGTCGTGAATACACTAAGCCAGTTCCAGGTGGAACCGAGACATGAGCATTGGATAGCTACAAAACATGTATTAAGATATATTCATGGAACAATAAACTATGGCTTGAGATATACCGCATCCAGCGATATACAACTTCATGGATTCACAGACTCAGATTGGGAAGGAAGTGCAGAAGTCAGAAAGAGCAATTCAGGCATGTGTTTCAGCTTGGGACCTGCTATGATATCTTGGGGTAGCAGGAAACAAAAGTATGTCACACTCATCACAACAGAAGCAGAGTATATCTCAGCATGTGAACCATGCACATAAGCAATATGGATAAGGAAGTTAATCTTTGATTTATTTGATCAGATTCCAGAATCGACCATAATATATTGTGATAATCAGAATTGTATAAGATTATCAGAACATCTCGTGTTTCATGAGAGGTCGAAACACACTGAGATAAAATATTATTTCATTCGAGATAAAATCCAGGAAGGAGAGGTAAAGCTCGAGTATATCCCCACAGATGAGCAAACAACAAGCATCCTAACAAAGCCTCTATCTAGAATAAAGTTTGCATATTTCTGAGAGAATATGTGGATCGTGGAAATAACTCCCTTAGATGAAAGGGAAGAAATGACTCTCCAAGTTGGAAGGGAGCACTGAAAATATTATTGAAGACATTTATTTTTGAGATTGAAAAATAGTCCAGCTCGGGCAGATTCTTTCATGTTCGGAAAGTGGATTGAGATTTATGACAGACAGTGATTTCCCATTGTGGTTAACATGGGAAATTGGTCCAGATTGTTGATGTATCATAGACAGTGACTTCCCATTGTGATTAACATGGGGAGTGGTCTAAGGCAGTCTCTCTTCTTGAGGGTTACTCAAGAAGACTGGCCCACCTCACCGGACAACAATTTCTCATTGTGGTTAACATGAGGAATGGTTTGTTTTGGAGGTTGATACAGGACATTCTTTTCCTCTTGTGGTTAACAGGGGAAATGGTCCGGACAGTCATTCCTTAGGGTTTATACATTCTCTCCAGGGTGCACTTTGATTAGTGTAGGAGGAATGGCCCAGGATGGGGAATGGTCCAGTCTCAGCAATCAAGGATAGGCATTCCTTAGGGTTTATACATTCTCTCCAGCGTGCACTTTGATTAGTGTAGGAAGAATGGCCCAGGGTGGGTAATGGTCCAGGTTTAGAAGACAAGACAGTTATTCTTGCTTGCTTGAGAAGAATAGTCCAAATATCTCATTATTCTACTCTGAGGGCATATATTCTTTCATATCTCACAGACGTGAGTGAAATATTGGCCCAGATGATTCAGTTTATCTTTAACAATATTTTCTATGCAGGTTGACATTAGATGATTGTTATGGAGATTGCCTGTCTCCAGACAGTAGAATTATGCTACTATGGTGGATATGTTCCACTGTTTGTGACTATACGTCACTGATCAAGTATTTATATGCTACTTGGTGTGGTAGGAAACCACTAGAGTGTATTTATGTACTACCATGGATAAAACACAATTGTGTTCTATCAATTGATATCGTGTCAGTTGTCATGGAGAATTATTTAGTTGGATAATAATGACTATGCTTGTGATGCTACCAGTTGAATGGTCTGTTGTGCTCAAGACCATACCTCCCTAGCTAGGAGGGAGTGTTAATATTAAGGTAGCTTCAGGAGGTATGAACCTCTATTGTGACCTTTGACAAGATTAGAATGTTCTGGAAGGAAGCAAAGAAATGAAGGAAACACTAGACAAGATGTCGGTTGACATTAGATGATTAATATGAATTAATTAGTACCCAGAAGGAGAAGTTAGCCCCAGTAAGTCTGCCAGAATCACTATAAATACAGGGCGTCAGTCTCTCATTTGACACACTTCTCAGAATTGCAGAGAGCAGTTTTTTGCGCACTGTAGTCCAGCAGTTTTGTGCGCAAGTCCTGGGGAAGGTGTTGCGCCAGTTTTTGGGTGAGACTATCTGATCAACTTGGTTACTTCTTGCTTGGTGCATTAGCCTCTCTTGGCTATTGGATTGCTACCAAGTCTCTTTTCTCTGTCAAGGTCAAGGTGCTCGGAGGGTGGCTTTGGCCTATGGTTGGGTGACAAGGGTATTTTCAATTGTAAAATGAGCACAATCCTTCATATTCTAACACCTTGATCATCCCGAAGATGCAATCCAACATAGTCGTCCAATGGACATATCTGATACCGAAAAATTTGACGAAGATGAATCCTTCGTGTTCCAGAGCATTGTTTTTGACAACCAGTCCAAAAAATTAGTTATTGAAAAAAAAGATGTAAAAAATAAGAAAGAAAAATCTCGTTCAGAGGTTAACCTTGTGAAAATGTGGCCTTCCCAAATCTTTCGACTTCACATAGAAACCACAGATGCTCTTGATGATTCCATTGGAGGGATTAAGGTCGAGAATGCCAGACTGAAGGGCCATATCAAGGAATTGGAAGAAGCTTTGATTCCTATGCCATTGCTTGCCAATCCTTTGGAAATAGCCATGCCTGCCACCCCTGCAACCAAGTTAAAAGGATCCTCTAGCCTCCTTGCATCGTGTAGAGGATATGTGGAGAATAATATTAAGAAAAGAATGGAACTGATTACTGAGGCATGGGAAACATCACAAACCACAACTTTCTGTGGAACGAGAGAACATAATTTGCTCGAACATTTGCAGGCAGATTTAAAAGATGAAGAATATTTCTATTTAAACATGGTCCTTCTTTTTGGCACCATTATCAACAACATGAAAGAAACGAGAAGAAGACAACAAGATCTCCCATCCAAAAACTGGATCGGTTAATTAAATGCATCTTGGAAAGAAAAAGTGAAGAACCTACATCTCATTGTCCAGTCATGTGAACAAGTAATATCAAAGAAAGAAAAATTATTCACAAAGATGACCAGAATAGACTTAGCCGGAAGGACCAACGACTTCCAAGACCCCAACTAAATCGTCAACTCCTTACCCTTAAATAAGCAAGCCTTCGATAAACTGGTTGATATTTTTAACGTTGTCTTTGGAAAAATTTACAGCATCCTTGAATATGGTCAAGATGACGTCGACAACTGGCTAGTCGACTATTCGGTACAGAATGAGGAAATTGATCAGGCTCTGCGTAATCTTTCTATCGACTTTAGGGAATTAGAAAATGAACTTTTCGACATAAAAATATGGAATGATATCAACGTCGCCCCAATGAGAAGCTACATTGAAGAATGGCTTGAAAGAGAATTGAAGCAGGTCACCGACAAAAGGCAACAGACAATTGCCATGAATCCAGTAGTCGTCGACGACATCAATGAAAAGGCATCAACAAGCAAATAATGTGCCATCATTGTAAGTCTATATTGATCACATCCTGCTTTGTTTATTGACCCAGTTATTCCACTTTTTTAAATAGAAATGTCTAGCCAAAGATTGATACATTTCAATTTATTCTTTTTAGGTATTACACTCTACCGTCGTCCACTTATTCTTTCCACAGTCCTATTTCTTGTACATATTTCTCTTATGGTCCGCGGGAGCCCCAATCCCAGTCTATATGACAAACACATTTAAATTTCCAGGAATATGTAACAAACAATATTATTTTTTGATATATTTCAAATAAAACTGTTTTTTATCTCCTTTTATATTTATGTCCTCATAAATTTGTATCTTCCACTATGCTTATGGTCTGCGAGAGCCCCAATCCCAGTCTATATGAAAAATGCATTTAAATTTCCAGGAATATATAACATTTTTGATATATTTCAAATTAAATTGTTTTTTATCTCCTTTTATATTTATGTTGTCATAAATTTTTATCTTCCACTATGCTAAATGTCATAACTTTTTTTTGTCCTACCACATATAGAGACAAAATAGACAAAAATTTTCAACATAGCAAAATAGATTATATACTTTCAAAAAATAAATGGGACTCTAGAGGCCACATGTCATTTACTGCACGGATACCACATGTGCTTCATGCTGCTTGCCACAACTCTGTTACAGTTTCCATCTACCTCCGCTCCTTGTTCCCGCATTTATTCCCAATTCAACCCAACAGGGACTACATTGCCACGCAACACTTGTTTACATAAAGTTTTTACATATTCAAATTCTTGCTATTATATCAAAACTACACACCAATACTCTTGAATATTGTAAAGTGGAAA
>ML784782.1:15681-55458 GCA_009831015.1 Picea engelmannii | reverse complement strand
AGAAGCAGAATACATCTCAGCATGGGAAGCAACATGTGAAATTGTTTGGTTACGCAGGATTTTACAGGACTTGGGCATTTCTCAAGCAGAAGCTACATCATTATTCATCGACAGTCAGTCAGCCATTAAGCTTGCCAAGAATCTAGTTTTTCATTCAAAGAAAAAGCACGTGGACACCAAGTATCATCATATCAGAGCGCTTATTGCAAAGGATGTCATCAAGCCAATTTATTGCCCTTCAGAAGATCAGATCTCTGACATTTTCACGAAACCTCTTGGTAGAATAAAATTTACTAAGTTCAGGGATGAACTTGGTATCTGTTGTAATGTATTTTTGGATCATAGGGGGGAATGCTAGATAATCCAAAATACAATTATCATAGTTTATAAAGTTAGAATAAAAAATATTATTAATTTAGAATATTAAATTAATAATCTAGAACATTTGATAAATAAATGTAGACTTTTAGAGATACATTATTGTTGTAAAAGATATGACTCTAGAGAGGTGTCGTATCTTAGGCTCTAAATTAGGAGATTTGTTTTAAGATTGTTAAGATAACATTTATTGTAAATGGACACTTGTTTATTTAATAAGTGATCCATATCTTGAGTTTGTTAGGACTTTTAGCTTATATATTGTTCATTGCAAGAGTATTGTGTTGTTGGGATGTAAACTCTTGCAATGTCTCTTATGTAATTTATTTTCCTATTAATAAAATTTTGTGTCTGAGGACACTTCGGCCATTAGTCGAGGAGGAAGGGTAGAGGTAATGTTATGTCAAATCTTCCAAAATTTTAAAGGATTTAAGGTCATCTAGGTTTGACGGGGTAGGAAATTCCTTAGACTAGGTCTTACCCCTATCCCCATGTAGGCCATCAGAGAGAGGAATCCCCCCAAATAAATAAAAAAGAAACTATAAAGGAACATCAAACTTACCCTATAGGTCACTTGGATTGAGACCATCACTTGAGGGGATAGGCACCTACTATTCCATTGAAGGAGAGAAATATCCTCAAAGATTAATATTACAATCTGAAACCTCATGCACTAGTCCTAGACGAGCCCCTTCAATTAAATGTATTGAAATATCCCTAATATTGATATTATTAATCTCAATGCCATCTCTATAATTCATCTTTAACTGTCCAAAGCCAACTTCTGAAGGAGAGGGAACACAATCTGACTTGGACTAAGTGCCCCCCTGAATTAGAGAAGCCTCCTTCGATGCCTTCCTCCAAATTTTGTGCTCAAAGGGTTTGGAGAAGTTTTCCAGGATAATATGCCTATATTCGTGGCATCAAACACACCAAAATGGGACATGCACATAATCAAGAGGCTAAGAGTAACTTTTCTTCCCTAGAACCAAGTTGATAGACTCAAAAATTCCCTTTGACAGAACCAAAACGACCAAAACCCTAGCGATCAAATGTATTAAGCTATCAACAAAATTGTTACTACCAATATTGAACCCCCAATAGGTTTCCAATAGCTTGAATGACCTATTTTGACCAAAATCCCATGGGAGAACCTAGAAGTTTTACCCACACTGGGGATCTCTCTAGAGATTCAAAGGAGGAATTGAGCAATGGATGCCATGGTTTGAGGGAGAAGGGGGTATTATTTAGAAACAAAATGCCTTTGAGTATGTAGAGGGAATCCTCCTTAGACTTGAATATGAAACCACACCAGCCCCTCACTAGTCCATGATACATTGGAAAGTAGTCGAGGACTAGAAACCATACATGAGAAACCCATGAGCTCAAGAGGTCCATTGAAATGCGATGGCCCAAAATTTTTCCCACCAAGGAGGTATCAAACAAGTCCAATATATGGTCAAACAATAAGTCTTTACCTACTACCAAAGAGACTTCCCCCCCTCTATTCTTTAAAACTTTTCATCTCTTCTTGATCTTTGGGGAGCCATTGACCAACCTCTCACCACCCTATAAAAGAGATAGTTTAAGGGTCTCCCTAATGAAACCCTCACCCTATCCAAAGGACTGTAAACCAGTCGAGATAGAATCTTGGATCAACAAATATAGGGAGCAGTTCACAAACTGAGCATAAAAAAACTTTGAGAACAAATCTCTATCAACCTTTAATTCTTCGTGATCCACCCCTTGATCTCATGTCCTCATGGCAACTAAAGGATACTTCACTGTACCATCCTCGGGATAGGCTTTTGTTCGAGGAGTACAAGCTAATTGATCGCTCTTGGATCCAAAACCATTGGAAGGAGCAAGGTTAATAGTCCCGATATCACCTAAATATTTTGATTGTATTGTCCCATTATCCAAGGATTTGGTTATTCATTCAACCAAGGAAACAAAACTATTGGGGACACAAATATATGATCTTCTGACGGAGCATCATCAGAGTAGTCCACTAGAGGTACATAATTGTCTATGTCAACCTTCAATGGATGAAACCCTAATTCTCTGCAACACCACACCACATTAGTGGAGTGTTAGGTAAGGGTAGACTTGTATATAGTTAGGATAGTATTTTATTTAATTTTCAAATTTACTTAGTTCTCTAAATATTATTTTTAGAGATTCAACCAGTATTCAAAATCATTTAAAATCATTTATAAATGAATCCATCTTTCATGAATATCATTTATTTCATTTATTAATCATCTAGTTTTCATAACTTTGAATAATCATTTATAAATGAATCTATCTTCCATGAATATCATTTATTTCATTTAATAATCATCTATTTTTAATAAATTTAAATAATTCATTAAACAATGTTTACATTATGTATTGTTAATAAAGTTGAAAAAGTAGAATTGAAAGCAATGAAATGAAAAAAAAAGCAATGAAATGAAGAAAAAAAACCGTATTTAATATTTTGAAGGATTCATTGCTTATTCAAACTGATTCACCCATGACATACTTCTATGAACATAGTTCATTCCAGTGCAATTTATTATGAGTTTGCACAATACACTTAACACTCATTACATTACAATTTGGTGAAGAAAATAAATTGAAACCAATTGAATGTAGCATAAAAAGGATAATTGAATGTTGAATAAAAAGGATTTGGTGAAGAAAATAAATTGAAACCAATTGAATATAGCATAAAAAGGATTTGGTAAAGAGAATAAATTAAAACCAATGGTGAAGAGAATAAATTAAAACCAAATGAATATAGCATGGAAATGGGAAAAACTCCTCATAAATAGTTTATGAGGAACTATTCTTATTAAGATTTGAAAAAAAAAAACGAATAAATCAAGTTAATTTACTCATAAACTTTACAATTAATCATATTGTAAAAAAATAAATTGACACCAATTAAATATAGCATAAAAAAGATTTGGTGAAGAGAATAAATTGAAACCAATTGAATATAGCATGAAAATGGGAAAAACTCGCATAAATAGTTTATGAGGAACTATTCTTACTAAGATTTGACAAAAAAAATAAAATGTAATAAATCAAGTTAATTTACTTATAAACTTTACAATTAATCATATTGTAAGTCTCTCATTGTGGTTTTTGGTTTTTTATTTGCAAGTCATTTGACTTTGGATTTTAATTTAGTTTACAATTAATCATATTGTAAGTTACTCATTGTGGTTTTTGGTTTTTTATTTGCAAGTCATTTGACTTTGCATTTTACATTTTAATTTAGTTTCATGTTATACATGTTTATAAAGTTATCTATTTTTTTTTATGGAAACCAGAAAACATTATATTATAAAAATTGTAACAAAAGTCTTACAACATTTTCTTAAAGTAATTTAAATTAAATTTTTGAAAATTAAAATAAATTTTTAAATTTGAAACTTTTTGTTTTATATTTGTTAACATTTTTTTATAAATAAAACATAAATCTTAAATAAAATTATTTTAAAAATATTTAAAAAAAAAAGTTGAATATATGTAGCCAATTTCACATGTTATTATTAATTTTTATGTATTGGAAAAACAAACAAATTCATTGTTAACATCTTTCTTGTTGTTATGCTTAATTTTTTTTATGTGATTAATTATATATATTTTATTTAAATGTTTTTAAAAATAATAATTTATTAAAGTGATAAATTTTATAATTTTTAATATTTATATAATTTTTTATTCTTTTCCATTTTTATATTTAACTTAAAACATATTTAAGTTCTTTATATTTTAAAGTAGCCACTTTATTTCAATTGATATGAAATACAAATAACCACTTTATGCCACTTTCAATATGAAACAAGTGTTGTATGGCAGCGTAGTCCCTGCCAGGTTGGAATGGGAATAAATGCGATTGAGTATAGACACGTGGGTAGCAAGTTGAAATACATGTGGTTTCCATGCAAAACAAAAGGTTCTTGGACACAAAAAAATTTAGCATTCCCGAATCAGTTTTCTTTGCATACGTTTTACATACGTTCGTGGAGAGAAACACAAAAAATAGTAGTAAAGTCTGTTACATAGGTTTGTGGAAAAAAACACAAAGAAATTAACATCCCTCTTTAAAACAAGGGCTCCTAGACAAAAAAGAAATTGAAATTTATCAAATTATAGGTTCATGGACAACATAAATTATACATACGAAATACGCAATTTTATAAAGTAGATATTTAGTTTTATACATATGAAATATATACTTTTATAAAGTATGGGGATGAGATTTTATAGAGCATGCACGGGGCCCTCATTCCATACTTAGCCAGTTTTTGGATCACGGATTCTCGGGCTGGCAAGCTCAAAATTGGGTCTCTATTGTTCTGTGCCCTACAAATAGCACCGAGAGTCCTGCGATATAAAAATTGACAAGCAAACTTGCGGACTATAGAAATTTATCACAAAGTAATAATGTTTGTTACATATCTCTGGAAATTACATCATTTAAAAGCATACAATAGAATAATAATAACGTCTTTTACATAGGTTCGTGGAGAAAAACACAATAAACGAAATATGTAATTTTATAAAGTAGATATTTAGTTTTATACATACGAAATATGTACTTTTATAAAGTATGGGAATGAGATTTTATAGAGCATGCACGGAACCCTCATTCCATACTTAGCCAGTTTTTGGATCGCAAGTTCTCGGGCTGGCGCTCTCAAAATTGAGCCTCTGTTGTTCTGTGCCCTACAAATAGCACCGAGAGTTCTGCGATATAAAAATTGACAAGCGGACTTGCGGACTATAGAAACTTATCACAAATTAATAATGTCTATTACATATCTCTAGAAATTACATCATTTAAAAGCATACAATAGAATAGTAATAACCTTTGTTACATAGGTTCGTGGAGAAAAACACAATCAACGAAATATGTAATTTTATAAAGTAGATATTTAATTTTATACATATGAAATATGTACTTTTATAAATTATGGGGATAAGATTTTATAGAGCATGCAAGGAGCCCTAGGTTCTCATGCTGGTGGGTTCAAAATTGAGCCTCTATTGTTTCATGCCCTACAAATAGCACCGAGAGTTCCGCGATATAAAAATTGACAAGCGGACTTGCGGACTATAGAAATTTATCATAAATTAATAATGTTTGTTACATATCTCTGGAAATTACATCATTTAAAAGCATACAATAGAATAGTAATAACGTCTGTTACATAGGTTCGTGGAATTAAACACAAAGAAATTAGCATCCCCGAATTAGTTATCTTTAAAACAAGGGCTCCTGGACAGAAAAGAAATTGAAATGTATCAAATTATAGGTTCCTGAACAACATAAATTATACATACGAAATATGTAATTTTATAAAGTAGATATTTAGTTTTATACATACAAAATATGTACTTTTATAAAGTATGGGGATCACATTTTATAGATCATGCACGGAGCCCTCATTCCATACTTAGCCAATTTTTAGATCGCGGGTTCTCGGGCTCAAAATTGGGTCTCTGTTGTTCTGTGCCCTACAAATAGCACCGAGAGTTTCACGATATACAAATTGACAAGCGGACTTGCGGACTATTGAAATTTATCACAAATTAATAATGTTTGTTACATATCTTTGGAAATTACATCATTTAAAAGCATACAATAGAATAGTAATAATGTATGTTACATAAGTTTGTGGAGAAAAACACAAAACAATTAGCATTCCCGAATTAGTTTGCTTTAAAACAAAGGCTTTTCTTGGACACAAAAAATTTAGCATTCCCGAATTAGTTTTCTTTACATACGTTTTACATACATTTGTGGAGAGAAACACAAAAAAATAGTAGTAACATCTGTTACACAGGTTCGTGGAAAAAAACACAAAGAAATTAGCATTCCTGAATTAGTTATCTTTAAAACAAGGGCTCCTCGACACAAAAGAAATTGAAATTTAGAAAATTTTATAAAGTAGATATTTAGTTTTATACATACGAAATATGTACTTTTATAAAGTATGGGGATTAGATTTTATAGAGCATGCACGGAGCCCTCATTCCATACTTAGCCAGTTTTTGGATCGTGGGTTCTCGGGTTGGCGGGCTCAAAATTGGGCCTCTGTTGTTACGTGCCCTACAAATAGCACTGAGAGTTCTGCGATATACAATTTGACAAGTGGACTATAGAAATTTATCAATAATTAATAATGTATGTTACATATCTCTAGAAATTACATCAACATTGAAAATCAAACAATAGAATAGTAATAACATCGGTTACATAGGTTTGTGGAGAAAAACACAAAAAATTAGCATTCCCGAATTAGCTTGCTTTAAAACAAAGGCTTTTGGACACAAGAAAAATCAAAATTTATCAAAGTATACGTTCCCGGAGACCCAAAAAGTTAGCATACAATAGAATAGTAACAATGTCGTGCAAGACAAAAAATTTAGCATACAATATGACACAAAAAATGTAGCAGTCCCGAATTAGTTTTCTTTGGAACAAAAAACAAAGGTTCCTGGACACCCAAAATTTAGTATAAAATAAAGGAATTCTCGAATCAGTTTTCTTTGGAATTTATCACAAATTGATAATGTGTGTTACATCTTTCTAGAAATTTAAATGTATTTGTCATATACACTGGGATTGGGGCTCCCGCGGACCATACAAAGAAATAAGTACAAGAATTAGGAATGCTAAAAGAAGAAGTGCGCGATGGTAGAGAGGAAGACCTGAAAAGAAGAAATTGGAAGTTATGAGTCTTTGGTTACAGTTTTCTAT
Source organism: Picea engelmannii (assembly GCA_009831015.1). Taxonomy (NCBI): domain Eukaryota; kingdom Viridiplantae; phylum Streptophyta; class Pinopsida; order Pinales; family Pinaceae; genus Picea; species Picea engelmannii. The sequence goes on along the minus strand of ML784782.1, from coordinate 48,317 downwards.
TTAAATAGGTCATAACTGGATTGATAAAGAAAACAAGATGACAATATAGACTTAAACTTGATTGATAAAGAAAACAATATGCCAATATAGACTTACTATGAAGCCGATGCGTTTTTCTTATTGTCATCGATGGTTAGTGGAGTCTTGTTGACCGGTTATTGCCCTTCCTGGACGAGGTTGTCCATTCTCTATTGGAACCATTCTTCAATGTAGTTTTTCATGGGGGGCATGTTGATTTCATCCCAGATTTCTATGTCGTAAAGGTCGTTTTCTAATTTCCTTAGATCCATTGAAATACTATGCAGACTTTGTTCAATTTCTTCATTGTGTACTGCATAGTCCAGTACCCAGCGCTCGTGCTCATCTAGATAATTTTCAACTATGACGTAAAACTTTTCGAAAGACAACGCCTTTAAAATATCAACTTATTCATGGAAGGCTTCTTTGGTCATTGACAAGGATTTGAGAATTAATTTTGGGTCTTAAACCTCGTTGGTACTTTCGGCTAAATCTATTTGGATCAGGCTTGTGAATAAATCTTCCTTTTCTGATATGGCTTGTTTACATGATTTGACAATGAGATCCAGGTTGTTAACTTTCTTTTGCCAGCATGCTTTTACTTTTTTTGTCCGCTTTGGGGAGGGGAGTTTCTGTTGTCTTCTTTTCAGTTCCAATGTGTTGATGGCATAGTTGGAAAAATGGGTTAGCACCTCTTCATAGAAACACTGATCATTTTTTAAATTCACCTCCAAATGTTCCAGGAAATCATTTGCCTTCTTTCCAGAGGAAACTAAATTTTGTGATGTTTCCCAGGCTTTAGTAACTAGTTGCATTCTTTTGTTGATGTTATTCTCTATAAGGTCTCTAGAGCATGCAAGGATTGTAGAGGATACTTTCATCTTGGTTGTAGTGGTAGTAGGCATGGATTTTTCTAAAGGACTGACAAATTCTGGGGTTGCAATGAAAGCCTGCTCATATTCATTGAGGCAGTATTTCAGTCTGTCATTTTCTGTCTCAATTCCTCCAATGGAATCCTTTAGAATTTCACCAGTTACTTGGTGAAATGAGGAGATTTGGGAAGGTCACATTTTCCTAAATTTAATATCTGTGCGAGATTTTCCTTTCATGTTTGTTACATCTCTCTTTTCAATGACCATACTTTTAGATTGGCTATAAAAACCAGTGCTCTGGAATACGAAGGATTCATCTTCATCAAAAATTTTGGTCTCAACTATTTCCACTAAGGACGACCCAATTTTCTGCATGTGCTCAGTTTCAATTTCAAGTTGCATCTTTTCACTTTCAATTTCGGGTTCCTCCGCCTGCCCTACATTGTTTTTTCTCTTCTTCGTAAGTGGAATTTTGTGAGAACTATCAATTTTTATGCAAGGAGGGTTCTTATCTCCTCCTTCGTTTGAATATTTCTGGGTTGTTTTCTTACTGGGGTGGGCCATCGAAGCGATGCTCCATGATGTCATGCTCTTGGGAGTGTTGGTGTGGGACTGGGTACTCTTCTCACTGGATACTTTTCCCTGTTGTATGTACAATTCAATCGTGCTTTGCAATGTCTCTGCGTCGCAATCGACACAAGTAGGATTGTTGTTGTCACTGTCCCTGTCTTCAGTCAGGTGTCTATGGATAAAAGAGTTGTTGAATCCAACTTCCAGTAAATGTTCTCAAAAAATCCCATTAGGGTCAAACCCTTTTAGCCTTTCAGCATACGTTAGGTTCAATTTCTTGAAATGGCCAAAAAACTCGTCAATCTTGTTGACATTTCTACACACGAAGTCTCCGACTTTCCAGGGCAGAGGAATGAGCTGTTTTTTTTTCTTGTCATGGAAAAAATGCAACTAGTGGTTGTATTGCCTTGCTATTTCTGCAACACACATCTTTTCTGTGATGTGGCATGGAAGAAAAGTAGGATTTTCCTTAGAACCAAAGACCATGAGGACACTGTGATTTTACTTTTGTTCAAGTGTGCCCTTCCTGTTCAAAAACTTGGTTGCCTGGCCAGACATCAATAGAGCATCCTTGCCTAACAATAAATCTTTGAAAATTGAGACAAAGCAATTGAAAACTTCATAAAAACAATGGGAGGCCTTGTGCCTCCATAGGGCCTCGTACCAGAATTTTACTAGGTCAAATCCACAGTTTATTTTATTGGAAAGAGAAAGTTTTGGAAACAGACAACAATGCACTATTGTGAAAATCAAGTAGGATGACGGATGACATATAAAATTTATTCGATTCTTTGAATCGTGACAACTGGGAACAAATCTCAATGGAAATTAGCTTCCCCCAATCGAAAATGTATTGTTCCTTGACTGTGAAATACAAAATATAAATAATTATATGGGAAATGCTTGTCATGGATGCCTATCCCGTTATTCTTGTAAACAACCAAGCAGTTCCCGGAATGGATTTCTAAAGGAACTTACCTGCAACCTTGTGATATCTTCAGGAACTATTGTCGGGTCTTCAAGGAAGTCAGCTAAGATGTCCAAACTATTATCATATTTTTTTATAAACTGCTTGCAGTCTTGTCCTTTGAACGTCAATGTTGGCTCAGACAATTTTAACATCTCACGAAAGACCTGAGGTGACAAAGAAACAAGAGAATGGTCGCGTAGTGGAATAATTCTTTCGCCTGGAATATATTTTTCAGCGCACCAAGAGACCACCTCCTTACATTCAAAAAGCTCAGGGATGCAGCCTGCACGAGCCATTCCAGAGGTCCAAATCACTTTGTTCTGGGTGGAATGGGATGAATAGTAAAAGTATGCCCTGGACCACTAGTAGTTATGGTCCTGATGTCCGAAGATATTTACTGTATCTCCACAAAAATGTTGTCAACCTGCTGCCATAAGTCTACAAGAATGTTTGTTTTCTCTAGATGATGAATGAAATGAAAAGTTGGAAGGCATAATATAACCCTGCGCAAATCTTGGTTCGATGCATGTGAATGGGAGATGTCCTCAATACTTTCGTTCATTAATGACAATTTGGACGACTATTGCATGATGTGTTGTTAACGTTAAACACTAGTAATTTCATACATAGAAATGCGAACATGGTGGATACGACAATGAGCAATTAAGCATTGTAGATTTCTTGAGCAGGCCAACATGATGATGCATGTTCGAGATGAACAATTGGAAGGGACAAAATAAATCTCTGCACATCTTGGTTTAATGCGTAATAATGGGAGATATCCTCGAGTGTTTCGCTCATTAGTGACAATGTTGACAGTTCCTGCATGGTCAGTTGTTAGCATGAAAGGTTTCTAATTGCATAGTAAGAAAGTACAGAGGTCGCGGGTACAGGAAAAAGCAACTTCAAAATAGGGTTACAAGGTACAATCGTTGGAGGTGAGGGCACAAGGGTCAAATTGTATGTCTCAGAACTTTTTGAGTGCAATACGTGTAATAGCGAAGAGGGTATGGTAGGACAGTCCAGAGGGCAATTTGTATATCACTAGTAAGAGCATAACTAATGTATATCAGGAAGGAAAGGAAGTTAGTGGGGATGAAATGCCACGAGAGATACTTTGAAACATTTGTGAGCTATGGTAGAGTGAATCTTGCAAGTTCAATGAGTCCACTGTGGAATTGTAGATCATGGAAGTTTTGAGTGCACGATGTATAGCACGGAACAAGAAGCAACAAAGTTCGAAAGGGCCAACCCGGAAACTGCGGCCATAAAATTGGCTAAGTATGGAAAGGAATAGCGGTCAATCGGATTCATCATCTGAGGATATATATGGAGATGAAGATATGTCAGCCTGCCAAGGATGGAACCCACAATCATAGAAAAGTGACTAAGTATATAACCAGAAGGCAATAATACATGCGAGGAAGAAAATGGAAAAAGGACTAAGGAGTCTGCGGTCGAATTGTAAATCACGGAAATTTTGAGTGCAATATGTATATCACAAAACAAGAAGCAGTGGAGTTCGAAAGTGCCAACCCGACAACCACGGCCATAAAATTGGCTAAGTATGGAAAGGAAAAACAGTCGGTCAGATTCGTCATGTGAGAATATAGATGGAGATGAAGATATGTCATCCCGCCAACGATGGAACCCGCGATCATAGAAAAGCGACTAGGTATATAACTACAAAGTGATAATACATGGGAAGAAGAAAAGGGAAAAAGGACTAAGGAGTCCACGGTGGAATTCTAAATCATGGAAATTTTGAGTGCAATTTGTATATCACAAAACAAGAAGTAGAAGAGTTCGAATGTGTCAACCCAAAACAGTGACTAAGAATTGGAGATTTCGTGAACCCGTCAACATGAGGATCCAAAATAGGATGACAAGGTCTCCCTAGAAGACGTGAGGCCCCAACGATCAAATTGTATCGTTCGGAACATTTGAATGCATAATCTATAACACGGATGAGGGTATGATGTCGGAACCTGGTAGTCAATTTGTATATTGCGGATGACCAGATGTGAACTGTTTCATATCAGTGTGTGCAATTGTCACTAGTAAGAGCATAACCAATGTATATTAGAAAGGAAAATAAGTTAGTGGGGACAGAAGGCAGTAACATATACTTTGAAACATTTGTGAACCGTGGTAGAATGAAGCTTGCGAGTTTGAGGAGTCCGCGGTGGAATTGTACATCACAGAAGTTTTGAGTGCAAGATGTACATCACGGAACAAGAAGAAGAAGATTTCAAAACTACGAACCCAACAACCACGACGATAAAATTGGCTAAGTATCGAAAGCAACAATGGTCGGTCGGATTCGTCGTGTGATTATATAAATGGAGATAAAGATATGTCAACCCACCAACATTGGAATCTGTGATCATAGAAAAGTGACTAAGTATATAACCACAAAGAAATAATACATGGGAAGAAAAAAAGGGGAAAAGGACCAAGGAGTCTGCGGTGGAATTGTAAATCACATAAATTTTTAGTGCAATATGTATATCACGGAACAAGAAGTAGAAGAGTTTGAATGCGCCAACCCGAAACAGTGACTAAGAATTGTAGATTTCATGAACCCATCAATAGGAGGATCCAAAATAGGCTCACAAGGTCTCCCCATAAGACGTGAGGCCCCGACGATCAAATTGTATCGCTCGGAATATTTGAATGCATAATCTGTAACACGGAAGAGGGGATGATGTCAGAACCCGGTAGTCAATTTATATATTGCGTAGGGCTGGATGTGAATTGTTTTGTATCAATGTGTGCAGTTGTCACTAGTAAGAGCATAACCAATGTATATTAGGAAGGACAAGAAGTTAGTGGGGATGGAAGACAATGAAAGATACTTTGAAACATTTTTGAATCGTGGTAGAGTGAAGCTTGCGAGTCCGAGGAGTCCACGGTGGAATTGTAGATCATGGAAGTTTTGAGTGCAAGATGTACATCAAGGAACAATAAGAAGCAGAGTTGAAAACCACCAACCCGACAACCACGGCCATAAAATTGGCTAAGTATGGAAAGAAACAACAATTGGTCGGATTCGTCGTGTGATTATATAGATGGAGATAAAGATATGTCAGCCCACCAATGCTGGAACCTACAACCATAGAAAGGAGACTAAGTATATAACCAAAAATCCATAATACACAGGAAGAAGAAAAGGGAAAAAGGACTAAGGAGTCCACGGTGGAATTGTAGATCACGGAAATTTTGAGTACAAGATGTGAACCCGGTAGTCAATTTGTATATTGCAGAGGACTGGATGCCAACTGTTTCGTACCATTGTGTTCAGTTGTCACTAGTAAGAGCATAACAAATCTATATTAGTAATGAGAGGAAGTTACTGGAGATACTTTGAAACATTTGTGAACCGTGGTAGAACGAAGCTTGGTGCCAACCCGAAATAGTATCGAAGAGTTGGACATTTCGCGAACCCGACAACAAGAGGATCCAAAACAGGCTGACAAGGTCTCTGCAGAAGACGCGAGGCCCCGACGTTCAAATTGTATCGCTCTGAAAATTTGAATGCATAATCTGTAACACGGAAGAGTGGACGATGTCAGAATCCGGTAGTCAATTTGTATATTGCGGAGGGTGTGATTCCAACTGTTTCGTACCTCTGTGTCTAGTTGTCACTACTAAGAGCTAATTTAGTATTGAAAATAATGTTTTTAGATAGTGTTATATAGTTGATAGGGATTACCATCCATAAACAATGGCAATCTTCACCCCGCCAACCCTGGAGTCTGTGTGTCAATTTGTATATCGTGGAACTGCGAGCGTTGTTTGGAGGACACAGAACAATAGAAGTGCAATGTTGAGTCAGCCAGCCTGCAGGTCCTCTTGTCAATTTGTATATCAAGGAATTTTTGGTGCTATTTGTAGGGCATGAAACAATGGAGGCCCAATTTTGATCCCACCCGCCCAAGAACCCGCGATCCAAAAAGTGGCTAGGTATGGAATGCACAATTCATACACGCTCTATAAAATATCATGTCCATAATTTATAGTCCCATAATACACGGGAAGAAAAAAAGGGAAAAAGGACGAAGTAGTCTGCAGTGGAACTGTAGATCAGGGAAATTTTGAGTGGAAGATGTATATCATGGAACAACAAGTAGTAGAGTTCGAAAGTTCCAACCCGACAACCGTGAGCATAAAATTCACTAAGTATGAAAAGGAACAACGGGCGGTCCAATTCGCCATGCGAGGATATAGATGGAGATGAAGATATGTCAACACACCAACATTGGAACCCATGATCATAGAAAGGGGACTAAGTATATAACTAGAAAGCGATAATACATGGGAACAAGACAAGGGAAAAAGGAATAAGTATCTCACAGAAGAACATCTAGTGTTTGCTTAGTAATGCAAGTCCTTTTGAACCCCTACTGATTTATCACCAGTTAAGGCATAAATTGCAAATCACAGAAGTATCTTTCGTACCACTATGTCCAATTGTCACTAGTAAGAGCATAGTTGATGTATATCAGGAAGGACTCGAAGTTGTTGGGGATGGAAGGCGACAACAGATACTTTGAATGAATTTAATGTATATGAGGAACCTGTGGTGGAATTGTATATTGCAGATGTTTTGAGTGCAAGATGTATATAATGGAATGATAAACAACCGAGTTTGTAAGCGTCGACGCCGCAACAACGACCATAAAATTGGCTAAGTGTGGAAAGGAACAACGGCCAGCTGGATTCGTCATGTGAGGATATAGATGGAGATGAGGACATGTCATCCCTGTAACGGACCTCCTCGTTACTCCAACAACCTCTTATAACAAGTGCAATTTTTTTTTATTTTATTTTTGCGTGTGTGCGTGTGTACAAGGGTAACAAGACATTATACTCTACGTCACCATTGGACGACGCATCATGATGCATGCAACTGTGATATCAATATAAATATCTAAGACACACATCAAATACATCTTCTAGTAAGAACAACAATCAACCGACCAAATAAAAAGAATGACTACCCTCCCGTCCTACCCTGCCCTCATCTTCGTGACTCCCGGGTGAGCCATGTAAACTGCTCTATGAGCCTCGCTCAGGATCAACATCCTCAACTCGTCGTTTGGCGGTACGTAAATCTAACTTTTAAACCTCAATAACCCATCGTCATCAAATGAAAATCCCTCATATTGTGGTACCATCATTGTGTTTTGTCTGATAAAACCCTCGACTTCTTTGTACCAATCATCGTCACGCCGTAAAGTGAGAATATTCTCACGTAGATTCGTTTGAAGAGGCAACACCGAAAAGCTGCATGGTCTTCGACTCAAAGAATCTGCCACTCGGTTCATTGTTCCCTTTATGTAATTAATCTCAAAGTTGTACTCGCTAAGCAATTATGACCAACACCGTTGTCGCGCGTTCAAGTTGCTTTGCGTAAAAATGTGTTGTAGTCCACAATGATCAGTTTTTAGTTCAAATTTTCGTCCAACAAGGTAGTGTCTCCAAACCTTCAAGGCATATACGATGGCTAATAACTCCAAATCATGCACCGCGTAGTTCTCCTCATGCCTTCTCAGTTTCCTCGAAATGTAAGCAATCACTCGTTCGTCTTGCATCAAGACTCCACCTAAACCTTCCTTGGATGTTTCAGTGCATACCAAGAAGTCCGCGTCCATGTTAGGGACCTTTAGTATTGGCGTTGTTGTCAACAACTTCTTAAGCCTCCGAAATGCTTCCGCGCATTTCTCAGTCCAAACAAACTTCTTGTTTTTCTTCTGCAATTCCGTGATCGGATTTGCTATCTTCGAAAATCCCTCGACAAATCGTCGATCGTATCCTGCTAAACCCATAAAACTACGCACTTCCACGACATTCGTCGGCACAGGCCATTCCATAATAGTCTCTACCTTGGCTGGATCCACGACGATACCTTCGCCGGAGATGACATGCCCTAAGTAGTGAATCTTGGATTGATAAAAAGAGCATTTGGACAACTTCCCATACAATTTGTGCTCTCATAGACACTGTAGCACCAAGCGCAAGTGCTCGTCATGCTCCTCTTTCATCCGAGAGTAGATCAAAATATCGTCAATGAATACTTGGACGAACTTGTCCAAGTACTCGCGGAACACCCCGTTCATCAAACTCATAAATACTCCTGGGGCGTTTGTCAGTCCAAATGGTAAAACAATACACTCATAATGTCCAAATATCGTCTTAAAGGCGGTCTTAGGGACATCATCTTACTTGATCTGTAACTGGTGATACCCCGATCGCAAATCGATCTTAGAGAACATCGTCACACCCTTCATTTGATCAAACAGATCATCAATTATCGGCAAGGGATACTGATTCTTGATCATGGCCTTGTTCAGTTGATGGTAGTCGATGCAAAGCCTCCACGATCTGTCCTTCTTCCGTATGAAAATAACCGGTGCACCCCTAAGGGTCTAGTCAGTGACAGTACCTGTCATCTCGAGCACAGTCGACTGATGCTCTGCCTGGCGGTTATTCACTGGTACATGAATTTGATGGGCCTTGCCCATATCTCCCACGGTAATGGGTCCGGCTGATCTGGACGCTCTGGTCCTCTCCACAGGACAGTCGCGTTGGTAGTGTGGCTCCCCACACGTCCAACACCCCTTCTTTGGCCCAGTATTCCTGGTACCCGAAGTAGAAGATGACATCCCACCGGCCTGGAACCCTGGTCTGTTCTACTGAACAGGCCTAAACTGTTATTGCTGCGGGCGACGCTGTTGTTGATGTTGTGGTCCCTAATAAGGTGTTTGTTTCTGAGGCGACGGTCGCCGGGGTGTGATGAAAGTGGATCCCCTCTGGAAGCCACGATATCCCGGCGTATGTCTCACTGGTGTCTGGTGCTGTTGTGTTCCAGATGAAACCTGCCCTACTGGTCTCGCTGGAGTCCTGGTCTGACCCCCACTGATAAGCTCCTCCTCTGCTATGAGGGCCTTCTGGACGACATCATGCAAAGTTTGAGGCATCAAAATCCTAAACTTTGCATGCAGGCTGCCGTTAAGGCTGAACACGAACCTGTTGACCTTAAGTTTTTCAGTGTTAAGGTGCAGAGCGTACTGGAGCAACTCCATAAAATAGGCCTCGTACTCAGGCACCGTACGACCTCCCTGTCGTAAGGCGTTGAACTCATTAAGATGACGCTCGATGAATTCCTCTGAAAGGTACCTCTCTCGGAACCGTTCCTTGAACAATTCCCATGACATGTCTTCAACAACCATGTTCAGCTGTGGTAGGAGCGTCTTCCACCATAGAAGAGTGTTCCCCTTCAGTTGAAAGACCGCCATGCAAACCTTCATGGGGGAGGTATAATCACGAAGTGCGAAGCACATCGCCATGTTCTCCAACCATGCCTCGGCGGCTGCGCCGTCCGAGGCACCAAAGAACTCGGGAAATTTGACCTTCTCGAGTTCATGGTGAATGCTACCAGTAATGGCCGGTGTGCACGGCGGAACCTCAGCGAGCACCGGTGCTATGGCCTCATCTCTGTCCAAACGGCTGATCAGTGCCTTGGACATGCGCTAAAAGGATCTCATCATCCCGACTACGTCGCCAACTGCTATCTGCTCCTGTCTGAGAACCTGCTCATCTCCCTAGGGTTTAGACCCCTCAGGTGTGGATGCTACTGGAGGCATCGCGCCTCCTCCCCTAGCACCCCTTCCTCTGCCTCTGCGGCATCCTCTAACCATGATTACCTGCACGCACACAATCAACTCGATCAACAATAGTATAATCAAATCAGGTCAACGAAATCCGTAGTGATCCCAAGTCACGGGTCGAACCCACTCTGATACCATATGTAACGAACCTCCTCGTTACGCCAACAACCTCTTATAACAAGTGCAATTTTTTATTTTTATTTTGCGTGTGTGCGTGTGTACAAGGGTAACAATACATTATACTCTGCGCTGCCACTGGACGACGCATCATGATGCATGCAACTGCGATATCAACATAAAGATCTAAGACACACATCAACATCTGCCAGTAAGAACAACAATCAACCGACCAAATAAAAAGACTGACTACCCACCTGTCCTACCCTGCAATGGTTAGGACCTCCAAGACACATAAGCAATGCTCAAGCCCAGGTTCCCATCGATTTTAACCATTTAAGGTCTCAGGGTTGGCGACTGTTCTGAGGAACATGGAGGTGTCTACATCCCGCCCTACACAAGAAGACCAAGCAATAAAATGTATACATCCAAGTACAACAATAGTAAAAGAACAACCACCTCCTCTACGGAGGCACAAGTCAATTAATTGCAAATTCCCATTTACTAAATCATAAGAACTTATTGGACTTAGTTTAGGACATGATGTTTATCTGCTATCAATGACAATTAACTTCATCATCACTACCACGAAATAACAACCATTTTTTTTTCCATTCTATTTTACAATAACTACAAAAATGACTATCACATTACATCTGATATGTTATCTATAATCAATTACCTTAACTTTACCATAAAATGATAACAACATCCGCATTAACAGTTCCATAACCATTAGCATTAACATTAAACGTTTCATTACACTATCATTACCATAAAACAAAATACATTAACATTAACCTTACCCTAAGCATTACCATTAAGCATTACATTACATTAATCATTCCATTGCGCGCAAAGTCTCAATATTAGGCAATACGTCATTCAATACCTAAATTTTCATGGGCGCCAGAATAAGTAAGTTTAAAGCCATCATTAAAAATAACTAGATAAAAACTAAATCTCTAGATCCACCATCTACTACATAAATCCCCAAATGCGTAAAAACTAAAATCTATGACAATCATTCACTACATACTAACCACTGCGCACCCGCCCACGAGGCCACCAGGGATGAACACGTTCAAGAGGGATTGAACCTTAGTGAGGGGAATAAGAACGGCCTCACCACCAACCAATCAAACCCCTACGTAGAGAATACTCCTCCTCTAAAATTTGTGGTGAGCCACCGCACACTCCCACATGAAATTTAAACCAAATAGTGACAAACATTTACACAGTCCACCGCCTTGCTAATCACCGAGAAGACATCACACAGTTGAAATCATGTTTCAGCGGAGCCAGGGGTAAAAGAATTCGTGAGCAGAGGGCGTTGTGTTTTAATTTCTCCAATCAAATGGTTGTCTATTGTATAAAAATTCACTTTTACTGGAATAGTATTAGATGTCTAATAAACATAAATTACAGTAAACAATTTGAACATAATTTACTGCATGTAAAACCTTCGCTATCTCTCCTTCACATTTGATAAAATTACAGTAAATAACTTCACATTCGATGCATAACGCAGGCTATTATTATCCATCAAGCAAAAAAAACAACACAGAGGATCCATTTTACATCTGTTACATCATGACCATCATGGAGGTGATATTCTACATCTACTACATATCCATAATTGCAGGGGCAATATGTTACATCTTTCATATAATTACCAATGCTGGAGTAATGAAAACAAGTCAATTCCATGAGAGCTAAATGCAGATCAGAGTTAATATTTTTTTTTCTTACCACGGTAAATTTTCTCATTATCTAAGTAAATGACATAAGTACATGTTATGTTATTACCGCATGAATTTACTACTTGCAATACATCCATGTAAAAAAAACAACCAGGCATCATAACTATATCAGCGAATGTCAATGATTGTAAAACTATGCAGCGAAATTTTTTAATGCGAATATACCACATCCAGGAAAATACAGCACGAAGTGTAACGCCGAAACTTAAAGATCCAACCAAGGAACAGTAAAACTCAGAACAGAACGCTGACCACAATAATTTTTAGGCAAACAATCAAACGACAAAATCTTAAGACAAAATTCGCCCATTATAATCATCATACAAATCAAGCATAAGTTCCTAATGCATTCTACTCTACAAATACAAATCATGTTGTTGCCTTTCGCCCACTTCTAATGACGTCTGTGCACTCCATGCCGCTCCCGCTCACCGACTGTCGAGACCTCATCGGTACCTCCCAGCCAATCGCTAGGGGTACTTTGCTTCCCCCTTAGCCCCCTGAGCCGCAAAGGGTCCACACACTATCCATATGGTACATCTATCTCCCAGCTCGCCTCGCAAGGCCAAGCTACCACTCCTATCTGAGTTGGGAAATCCCAACTCCCCACAAGTAATTAGTCAAGTCACAAATATGACAGCGTAACGTTATGCTAACTATTCTCTTTAATTTATTTAATTGTCTTATTTCCCTCATCCACCTAGAGTTACTCCTATTTTTACTCCTAGGTGTCCTTAGATTCCCTTACAGGTTTTAAATACTTCCCCTAAAATGATGTTGCTTAATTAGTTCAATTTAGAAGGTTCTCTATTGCAGATTCATTACTAAGTTGACCTCGCTTTTTACCATAAGTTCATTTCTTTCCCTTATTATGTTTCCTCCATTCCTTAGTTTCCTAATTTTTATTATTCCCTTCTTTCCCCTTTTTATTAGAGCCAAAATGGCAGTTGCGCTATTTAATCTTTTCCTTTTATTATTAATTTAATATATTTTTAATACTTTCACAAGTTAAAAATTAAACTCTTCTTTACACCCCCCCCCCCCCCCCCACCTTTTTTTTCACATATTTTATTTAAGTTCTTACTCTCTTCATTTTACCCAAAACATTTATGAAGTCTACCATTTTCACTTAAGTGGTTTTTATTTTAAACTTTATTATTTTATTTTTAGAGAGATAATTTCCTACGGGTAGACAAAATTTTACCCCTAGAGAAGTTTTAGACTCAGGACTTAGATTCTGAATTAGGCGACATTTTAATTAGGGGAGTCATTTTAAAATTTCTTATGAGATATTAGTCTTAGGGCCACCTAGGTTCGTTCCTTTAACATCATCAACGCGACGTGCCCTTCAGGATGCACTACGTGCTCCAAGGGTGCCACTCGCCTCTAGTGTTTCCTTTGCGTGAAGTGCCCTTCAGGATGCACCACGTGCTCTAAGGGTGCCACTCGCTTCTTGACTGATTGGTAGACCTCAATAACCCCTGGAGTCAACACTCTTCCAGGTGAACTTATGGGAAACTAAGGGCTCTAAGGAATAAGGCCTCCACCTTATTGTGTGCCCCTTAGAATCATCGTGAGCGACTGTCGCAGTTTTCCCTCACGGCATCGTGGGTCCTCTTGAACTAGGTAATCGTTAACCTGCAGTTTGAGCCACAACGAGAGTGCTAGTAGGCTATGGCAGGGTTGTTGTCCACATCTCTCCCTCAACCTCTCTGGAAGTCATGTGTGGCCCCTTTACTCCATATGTGAGTCTGGTCGGCAAGCTATCATCAGCTTGCATCATCAAAAATCGTGTCAGAACATGTCCACATCATATCATCAAATCAAATGTACTAAAATCACAGTAAACAATCAACCCCAATAACACACTCCCTGACTCGATCTGGAGTCCAAGGGGTTCCGTCGATGCCTCTGCATACTCAAGGTCCAAACCCTGCACACTCAATAAAACTGAGTCAATAGCACCTGTCTATGTCAAAGCAGTAAAACATCATGTCATCTAACATAATGCATCATAATCAAGGACAAATTTTTTAATATCATAATAGTCTGGATCACTTGCGAGCAAGTGTCCTTAAAGAATAAGTTTTCTCAGTGCGTCAGAGTGGGATGTTACAATCCCGCCAACTCTGGAACTGGATACCATAAAAAGGAGACTAAGTATATATCCATAAAGAGATAATGGGCGGGAAGAAGAAAAGGCCAGTTCATATGCACCAACCTGGCAACCACGGACATAAAATTGACTAGGTATGGAAAGGAACAACGGTTGGTTGGATTCACCATGTGAATATACAGATGGAGATGAAGATATGTCAGCCCGCGAACCCTGCAACTGCCCATCATAGAAATATGACTAAGTATAAAACCAGAGAGCCATAATGGATGAGAAAAGGAAAAGGGATAAGTATTTGATAGTCGAAAAACCTTTTTTTCTGTTTATTAATGGCAATGCTTTCGAACCCCTGCTGGGTTCTCACTAGTAAAAGAATAAATTGCAAATCATTGAAGTTCTTTGGCTGCAAGATTTATATGACGGAACATGAGACATAGGTGTTGGGTACCGTGAACCCGAGACTTGGTGGCCATATAACTGTCTAAGTATTGGCCAAGAGAAAGGTTTGATATCTATTTCAATAGTATTCATACTAATATGTATTAATGGAGAAAGTTTACATATTTATCTGAATAGTATTCATACTAATATATATTAATGGATTGTTTCTGTTTCAAATGAAAATGATCTCCCAATTTGCAGGATGCTCTTCGGTTCGCAAATTTCGTTGAAACCACGAAAATTTTGACTGCAAGATGTATATAACGCAACAAGAAACATGAATTTGCATTTTGGTTTCAATGAGATAAACTCCTCATCATCTATTCATCTTGTATTCCTTTCAATGACATGAGCAAACGATGACTCTCCTTAAACATTAATATCTAAATTAAATTAAATGTAATCAAAATATGGTGTGATTTAAGTAATTAAGACAACTTCAACCGTTCCTTTATTAATGCCAAGCTTTTCAAACGCCTGGTGAGTTATCAGTAGTTAAAGCATAAATTGCAAATCACGAAAGATCTTTGGCTGCAAGATGTATATGACATAACATGGAACATAGTTGTTTAATACCACAAACCCAAACATAATTGCCTAAGCTTTGCTGAAGAGGAACTTTTTGTATTTATTCCAATAGTACTGATATTAGTATATATGCATGGATATTATCAAATAGAAGAAGCTGCAATATATGCAAGATACTGAACAGGAACATTGCGTCAACACTTGAGCTGCCTTCTTGTAACTCATTAATTCATTCTATTTACGAAACCCGAAGAATGGAAGCAGGACGGGTCCTCCAAAATAAAATTAAAACAAATACTAAAGATTGGAAAATACTATTAAAAAATAAACCGGAATTATTCTATATTCAAATAAGATGGGTTACAAAATACAACTGAGACTATTTTCCACAACGATTGCAATTTCGCCTGCCACCGACCATTAAAAAATATATATATTGATGAAGCTTGTTGACAGTTTTCTTGACGTGCAAACACTTTATTCGTAAAAAATGAGTTGAATATCAATTTCGGGTCTTGTACTTAATTGGTGCTCCCAACTACATCTATCCCAGTTTTTTGAATAGCTTGTCTCTTCCAAATATGGCCTGCTTTCAATGGCTGGTTATTCAACATTCCATTCTTTGTCAAGTATTAGTTTCCCTCTGTTGTCGAAAACTTGGGGTTTAAGGTGCTTTCCTTGCGATGTTCCTGACCCTTGACATCTGATACAACTTAGAAATGTGATTCAGGCCGATTTCAAAGTGGAGGGAGTCGTTTTATGTCACAATACATATGGGACGGGACAACAATTCAAGTATGTTGTGACTGCTATTCTCCATGTATTCGATCATCTGTTTGGTTGAAAAGGCTTCCTGAAGATTTGTATGTTGAACTTCTTTGTTTTATTACAGCAAATTGGAAGAAACGTCCAACCCAGCTGCAAAATGTTAATCTTTTGAGGTACATCACTTCTTCGGGCAACACAGGTCTTGCAAGTGTATCAAATGTTGCAGAACGCATCAACACAGGTCTGGAAAGTGTATCAAATGTTGCAGATCACATCAGAATATATCTTTCCTCATAGGTGACACCAAATATGTGGAGTCTGTAACTACATCTTGAGGAAACCGAACAAACTTTGACAAAGAACATGGCTTTCTTTCAAGTCGGTTACCACGCCCACAAGTAGCTCAACAAACTTTCAAATAGAAACTTTTGTAGTGATAATATGTTGTTTTATCCACCCATACAGTTTATGTTACCCGCCTCTGGTTACATTCGCAAATGGAGTAATATTTCACGTTATTTATGAACATCACAGGCCATTTTGCAAGCCACGGTAAGTGTGCTGCCCCCAAGGAAGACAAATTCTTTTGGGATCTGCAGAATTCGATACACTTTCCAAATCTGTGTTGTTGGAAGAAACTATATACTTCAACAAAGAACTATTTTGCATGTGACCTGAAAATCCATCACAACTCCCCGCAAGAAAACAAAGAAGTTCAACAAACAAATCTCCAAGCAGCATTTTCAACCAACCAAAGCATCGAACAGAGGGAGAACACCCACCAGAAGATACTTGTTCTTTTTTTTTCCTCCTCTCCGAGTTTATGTTGGATAACAGAGTTGTTCTTTTTACTCAAAGCTCACGTCACATAAAACCAGTCTCTCTTATTTGATCTGGGCCTCAATCACATCTCTAAGTTGTCTTATATGTCCATGACCAGGAACATTAGAACGAAGGCACCCTAAAGCGCAACTCTTTGATGATAGAGAGAAATGGCAATAAGTATTTAAAAGAAACGCTGGATGATCTTTCGTAGATTTTGTGTTTATTCGTTTTAATGACAGATGTTGTCGATATTTTCTCTTATTAATGCCAATATTTTCTAATATGTACGTTGAATAATGACTAATAGCGCATATTAACATTCTCATCTCTGAGCAGAGTCTCAAATCTGACATCTAGGATATGCACAATATTAAAGAGGGACATGACGTCAAGGCCTTTGTGGGTGACACGTTTGTGGACTATGCTGAAGCCTTTAAGAAAACTAAAAGAGCCAAATATATATATATATATATATATATATATATTTCAAATTCAAAATGCAGGCAAAATAAATTACCAGATCCCATAATATTCGTTTGTCTATTGATTTTAATGGGAGATGTCCTCGATCTTTTCGCTTATTAAAGCCAATCTTTTTTAAATTCAAAATGCAGGCAAAATAAATTACCAGATCCCATAATATTCGTCTGTCTATCGATTTTAATGGGAGATGTCCTCGAGCTTTTCACTTATTAAAGCCAATCTTTTTGAACCTGTCTAGTCGGTTGTGACTTTTGAAAGAATAATTAATGTCTATTGGGAACGACGGAAGGTAGCGGGGATAGTTTTAAATTTTTTGAACTTGGAAAGGCATCAACCTACCAAACTTTGAAAACTTGACTAAGTATGGAAAGCTAGGTAGAATAGACAAACTCATTGTAGGCAGAGGCACAGTTGCGAGTTCGAGGAGTGTCGGGTTGAATTCTAGAGCACGAAAGTTCTGGGTGCAATATGTATACACCGAACACGACCTGTCATAGTTTGATAGAAGCTATCCACGAAGCCGCATCCATAAAACTGGATAAGTATGCAACTGAACGGTGGTTGGTCGGAATGACCACAGAAAGGCGAGAAACTATAGAGCCAAAAACGTAGTTTACAAGAGGAAAATAAAAGGGAGAGAACAACTATATCTCTCACACAACAAAACCTACTCTCATAACTATGAAACCATAGCAACACATAATCCATGGAAAAAGCATCACCAGCTATGAAATATATTTTGAGGCCGACAACTATGAAATATAGTTTGAGGCTGACAAACTCTGGTTCAACACGTAAGAGATGCAATTTACATCGATTTCAATTTTTTTGTATGTTATTTTATCTTAATAGTAATCTATACAAACACCACTGCAAAAGAATGTAAGAAGAGATCCAACTGCGGATGCAACATCCCAACATTGCAAACCCTAGGCAAACAAGAACAAGCAACAAATAACAACCCAGTTAAGAAGCACCAAAAGGCCCAACTGCAGGCACAAGGACCGAACCCTGCAAAGTCGAATCAAACAACAATAAACAACATATAACGAAGAAAGAAGCAAGCAACAACCACTCCACCAGGAATGACGCAGTTCCAATAACGATTGCAGAACCCCAAACATACAAACTGCAACAACACGAACAAGCAAGCAAGAACAACATCAACACGCAAATAAGAAATCATGGGAGATGCAAAAAGAAAGCATGAACCAGTTAACCAAGCAAACAAGAATAAGCAGCAAATAACAACCCAGTTAAGAAGCACCAAAAGGCCCAATTATAGGCGTACAACCACAACCCTACAAAGTCGAATCAAACAATAATAAACAACATGCAACGAAGAAAGAAGCAAGCACCAACCACTCTACCAGGAATGATGCAGTTCCAATCGCGATTGCAAAACCCCAAACATGCAAGCAAGAACAATAACAACATGCAAATAAGAAATCAATGGAGATGCAAAAAAAAACATGAACCAGTGAACCAGCAATGTCGTTGAAGCATATAAATTTAAAAAATGAAAGAAAATGTATTGTAACAAGCCTATTAAGCAACCATTGAATGTTACCAAGCCTATTAGGTAAACATTTAAGTCTGTCAGAAATGCTCTGTAAACATTTGAGAAAAAAATGCAATGTGGCAGGTCTCTGATGTATCCCAAAAAAATTATTATATTTTTTGTAACAATAGTTCGAACACTAGAGAATGTATTCGAAGGCCAAACTTTGGATATGCCAGCATATCAACCATTGCCATAAATTTACCTAGCATAAAATGCTAAACCAAACATTCGAACTAATGCTAGCATTAATCCACCTTCGACGAATGCATAACAAATATATGATTCAAAAAGACCATATACGATCAAATACTTTGGATATTCCAACATATATAACATTGGGAATAGCGAAGCCGACAATAAGACCTCCAATCCCTTGTCCAATCAGATCATGACAAATATGGTACTTTTTTTTATAGAAAAATCGATGTTTTCAGTTCTGTGGTTCCAACAATAGATAATAAGGAAATATTTGTGGTCAATGCACAATGTAATACGAGGTCAACGATTTATCGATCGCTATAGTCCCTCTATGCCTACGACAGGGACTAATAAAGCTTATATAAGTGCTATGTAATTCATTCAATTAAAAACCTAACCTTTTCTCCTTTAAAATGTATGGTTGAATGTTCCTCAGTCCTAACTCATTAAATTGAAGGGTGGTTGGGAATTTTGGCAAGACCTCAATATCATTGTTAGTGCATCCCATACAATTAGTCTCTTGATTGGCCACAAAATAGACCCATCCATGTTCACATAGGGATCGATTATTTATATTGACAAATACATATCAAATAAGCATTCATTTCTTAAATATGGCTTGTCCCAATTGATTACCCAATTCAGTCCCCACACCTCATACACAAGAAAACAAACTAAATAACTTCAATAAGTTTTGTTCCATCCAAATTTTAAAAAAATGATCTTAGAAAATTATAGTATTTGTCTAACTCATGACAAAATGGTATGATTGTAATCCACATATGTTATAAATTATGGAAATTCATAAAATTGAATGAGAGAAGACCAATTATGGCAATTCATAGAAATGAAATGAATGAGACAAGACCAAAAGTTGAGGGTATAATAAGTGTATGGTTTAAAAAAAATCAAATTCAATGCATGATTATAAATTTTGTTCAATATAGAAATAGCAAAAAAAATTAAGAGTTGTTAAATGATACTTCTCCATGGTTCTATACTTGAGAAAATAAAAAGGTTTTAGTTTAGTTTTGTATGGTTTTAAAAAAATCAAATTTAATGCATGATTA
Organism: Picea engelmannii; assembly: GCA_009831015.1. Taxonomy (NCBI): domain Eukaryota; kingdom Viridiplantae; phylum Streptophyta; class Pinopsida; order Pinales; family Pinaceae; genus Picea; species Picea engelmannii. Next base: position 28,341 of record ML784782.1, on the reverse strand, counting down.
TCAAAAGGTTTTAGTTTAGTTTTGTATGGTTTAAAAAAAATCAAATTCAATGCATAATTTTTTTTTGTTCAATATAGAAATATAAAAAAAGAAAAATGAGAGTTGTTAAATGATACTTCTCCATGATTCTATACTTTAGAAAAGAAAAAGGTTTTAGTTTTGGTTTGGTTTTAGTTCGCTGTTTTAGTTTTTCCAACTAGATGTTTGACATTCAAAGTATTAAAAAGTATTATAATACATAATTATGATTAGGGCATACTTTGAACGAATCAAAGTAGAATTTATTGTGTGTAAGGTTTCCAAGCTTATGTGGATTTTTGGATTTCCTGTTAACAAGAGTATTCTCTTTTCAATAATTCATGGTAGTTGGAAATAGAATATAATAAGGTTGAAGGAAACCACACAATGAAACAAGAGTAGTAATGGAACATGTGTGGATTTTTGGTTTTCCTGTCAACAAGAGTATCCTCTTTTCAATAACTCATGGTAGTTGGAAATATAATATAACAAGGTTGAAGGAAACTCAAGGTGTGGCAATAGTATAGGTTGTGGTTTGTATTTTATGATTTTTTTTTATTGTAGTGATTTGTTTGTGGGTAAGGGTTTATCTGAATATTGCATGCAACTAAGGTTAAAGGATATACCGAGAGATGGAAACAATGTGACTTATAGAAGGTCAACTTGAGGGTTTATGTCTTTTGAATCACTTTTGTGTTTATACAATTTCTAGATTCTTAATGGCATTTCTAGATTCTTAATGGCCGTGGTTGATTTGCAAAATGGTGCAAAAATGATCTTCCTCACTAATGGGCGTGATTGTCTCTATTGGAACTTGATGATCAAGATAGCTATGAATACATTAATTATGAAACACACTGCGTTGATCTCTATTGTGGTTATAATTTTCAATTAGATTTAAAAATTTACAATTGAATATGAAAATGAGTTAGTGGCTCTAGCTTTATTATTGATGACACTAATCATTCACATTGTTTGTTGAACATTTTATATTTTTACACTTGGCTCAGACACACACAACTTACATTGTAAAATGTTAGGGATATATTATAACTCTTATATAGTCAATCCTGTGACATTTTCCATTAATATTTTATTGTCATTTCATAAGTACACCGCCACTATTCACCATTGTGTTTATCGCTTTGTGCATATGAATATTATCTCACCACCATGCCCTCCATCGTTATGATCTTGTGTGCTTTTCACATGTAGTGGAATCCCTTGAAATCGTAGTGCAATCAACATTCTACACAAGATAGATTAATTAAAAGTTTGTTTTATGAAACTAAGAAAGAAATTAATTCCTTCAAAAAATTTATTTGGAACTTGTTTTGTGTTTTTCTTATTTTTCTTATTTACATATAGGTCGAGGTGGAGTTGGCGTTTTGAGTTACAGTGGTACCAAAACCCCAATTATCTTATTGTATAAGTTAATACCTAGCAAAATGTTAAGGGGAGCACAATACAATTGTCAATTTAACTGAACAAGTATTAATATATCAAATTGTGCATGAAAATAAATGCAAAATCAATCTTTCAAACACTTAAATTGAGGAAACATCAATATATTAATAATAAAATAATGGAAATTCCATTAAAATTGAAAACTCACCCAATAAGAGTAGATTGCAACATGTGGGCCCCAAATTTATTCGTGGGAGGGTCCTTTAGTCTCCTCAATTACTCAATTTCTCTTTGGAATGTTGTAGGTAGGAAAATCCTATGTGGATGGCCACTATAGAGGGAAGACACTTGTTAATTGGTAAATCAATTCCTAGAATGGAGGAAGCAATGAACAAGGGATATTGATTTCAATGTGATTGAATCCCAACAACATAACTCTACACAATTGAAGTTTCTTTCTATATAATTATATGTCATTGCCCATCTTTTTATAGTATGAGAGAACCTACATTGCCTCCAATCCAACTTAACTACCAATTTAATGTTAAAGGGAGAGCTATATGTTGACTAGGTGATCAATTAATTCCATGGGTTGTAAATTGAGGTAGATAAGTACTGAAGATAAGTTTTGTAGAGCTGAAATGCCATTGCCCCATTGTTTGGTTCGGTCCCTGAGAATTTAAGTTCCATACAATGCCTTCTTTTATAGGGTCACATGAATTTCAAGTCTTTTCCCACACGAGTTGTGTGAGCATTCAAGGGATGTTCCACACAAATCATAGGAAGGGTCCTATGGTGAATGGACCATACTTGATAGCCCATAAATGGTCTATAACTCCTGCAATTTATTGTATTTATATGAGTTATAGCTAAATTTTTTTTATGTTTCTAGCTATTCTCACATGAATGTCACCGAAGAGTGAAATTAGGGTGATAACAATTTCCCCTGATGTGTGAGGTTATGAGCATCATATATATCCAAAAGATATCATGTTCCCTTTAAGCAAGTGCCAAAATGGAGAGAGAGAGAGAGAGAGAGAGAGAGAGAGAGAGAGAGAGAGAGAGAGAGAGAGAGAGAAGACCTCCCAGGAAGAGATGCAAAGACCACCTGGAAAAAAACCCAAGAAGGAGGTGATCTAAGTGAAAATATATCAATATAAATGAGATGGGCATTCCCATACTCATGAAACTATTAAATAAAGCTGCATTATGTGATCATGACAAGAGAGGCCAAATCTAAATACATTTGAAAAATGAATGTTGATTTCATCAAACTAGAGCTCGAGAGTGTACAACATCTTTCCACACACATGAACATAACTTCAATTACCAGGAAATAGATATCATGAATATGTGAGGGAACAATGGTGCATAGGGGGGTGTTGGCCCTCGACCAAGTTTTGGGGAAACTTTGGTCAGTTTTGGCCCACTTTTGGACTTCGACACGTTGATCGAAGTAGGAGCGCCCAGGCGGAGCTGAGATCGCAGATCTCACCTATTTTGAGGGTTATGTGAACCCGGTAAGGGGACCTCTAGGGTTTTGTAACGAGTTTATGGGATGTCGGCCCATGGGTTCTCCCCATGTTTAGGCCCTATTGTAAGATTTTGTAAAGTATAAATAAGAGGAATGTATTGTAGAATTAGTAGTCCCGAGTGCTTTTTGCAAAGGAATGTATGTGGTCGAGGCTTTGTGCTCGACTTTGATTTTGTAGAAGGTGCTAAGTGTTGTGAGAAGAGATTTTGGCTCTGTGCATTTGATCTAGTTTTGGAAGGTAGAGAAGGAGGATCTAGTGCTTAGTGCGTAGATCTCTTGTCTTGTGCGAAGTTCAACTCTATGGCTTAGTGCACAGGAGTGACTAGATGTAAGATTTTTGCGAATAATAAAGAGGCAAAGCGGTTTGTGGACATAGCCCCACCCTGGGGTGAACCACGTATATCTGGTGTCTCATGGTTTTCTTTGTGCAGTGTTATTTTTGTTATGCATTTTCTTAGTGCTTTGATTATGATGTGTAATGAATATATATATTGTTGCTTAAGTGCTTTACTTATGTTATAGGGTAAATGAATGTTAGATTTAATTCACAGTGCTAAGTACTAAGTTCTTAGGGTGCATAATCACTTGATTGTTATTGCTTATCTGTCTTTGATTATGCTATGCGATGTTAATGGGGTTAATAAACTAATGCATGTTCACTTCCTAAGTGTTAACAAAATATTTTGTGAAGTGCTCTTATCACAGATCCGTGTCCCAGCTTGGTTACAAACACCTACGTCATGTAACCCCTCCTTCTTCTACCTCGAGTGAGACTTCGCCTGCTTTGCAGGTGTTGCCAAAAGGGATGGTATTCGGGGTTTTGTTGGTGTGATGTTAAGCATTGAACCCTGGGTCTGCTCCTGTGCCAACAGGGGGCATATAATTGCAACATAAGTATACCCAAGGGAGTGTGAGGTCTTTGACTAAAAATTGAACATTGTAACGATCAATGCATATTGATTAGAACATGTAAGGGCCACTTGAAGGGTGAATCCTACTTGAGGGCTCAAAAATGATGTTAAAATGATCCATGCATGTTGTAGTGAGATTCAATTAGAGATGATAAATTGGAAATGACATATGAATATTTACAATATGAGAATGCGTTGAAATAGAGAATACGAGAAATAATTAGGTCAAATACAAATAATAAATATTTCTTCCCCACATGAGGCCTCCCATATTTAATGTAAATGAGGTCCAATGTACCAAATCCTCTACACCAAACCCTAGAATAAAATGAGTTGTTTTTTATAGCGGAAAGTTTGTTGGAGATAGGGAAGATGGAGTCTCTATGAACCAACATGAGGGGAAAATCATGAAGTAACAAATACTATTGGCCAACACATTGACATGGAAGACAAGCTAATAAATGAGTAGGAGACTTGGGACTTCCCTTGAATGGAGCATAAATGATGGTTGAATTGGGAAATGAAAATACACCAAATTGGCATAACCTGAGCAAAAGTCGAGTGTAGTGACTTGGAGGTGAGGAATGTAGAAGTTGGGTTGGGCATCATGAAGACAGTGAAAAACTTAGGACATGAGGAAAATCATAATCCAAGATGAAAAGTAAAAATAAATTGTAGGTACAAAGCTCATAAATCCCAATGGTGAAGACATGTGGTTTATATGAGTGGGATGCAAAAAGGCAATAAGTTTTTTGAAAGGAACAAACATGGGTGACTTAATACTAATTCTTTGAACAAGGGAAACAAGGAATGCCCTTTCATTTCCATTACTTGATTAAGGTCCAAAACATTGACTACTATGTGCAATGGAAAGTAAAGAGCACTGAAAAGACACTTGAAGCTATAAACACATAGAGTTTCATATGCAATGGAAAGTAAGGTACATTGCAAAATGCATTTCCTCAACAAGCGGGACATTTATTAATTATGAGATTTCTTTTGCAGGTGCTTCATATTTTGGAGAAGCATTTTATTGTTCCCGGGACCCAAGGGAGAACATATGGAAGGATAATATTGGTTTTTATCTTTTTCCAGCTACAACACCTATGGGCCTTTATCCCCTTCTTCCCATCAAATGAGGTACAATCCCTTCTTGGGTCAATAAACCTGAAAACCCAAAAGATGAGGAGACAAAAGGAAGAAGGATTGAAGGTGGTAAGTGTGGATGGGAATGGTATGATGACCCTTCAAGGAGATACCCAGTAGAAACCCTTTTCCCGAAGGTGACCAACTTTCTAGGACATAATGACAACCACCAAGGTAAAATTAGGCAAAAGGTATAATTTCCAAGAGAATGTTTCATAACAAAAAAATGATTATTTGCAACATGTTAAAATGCTTCAAATATTAAAGAGACACTTACCATGACACCAAAATTGTTACCTCATGAAGAAAGACATGTTGTCGTCTGGGACCAAGCCAATGTAGTGAATGTAGCTATGTTATTGTTGATGAATGGTGATCAACATGATTAGGGGGGATCTTGTGGTCTCTTCTACTCAATATCACCCTCGATAATCCATGTCTACTAGTTGTGGGCCTCGCGACATGATCTCCTTAGCTACCCCTAGAATGAGGGGGTAACATCTAGGTCCTACATGGGGACATGTGCTCACCGTAGAGCGCATGAGAACCTCATCATCTCCTAGTATGACCTATGCCTACACAAACTAAAACAAGACACATTGGGATATCAAATGGTGGAGCACTCATCCCTTATTCATATGAGAAAACAAAGTGCCATATGCAATGGAAAGTAAGGGACATCGCAAAATGCATTTCTTCAACAAGAAGGACATTTATTAATTATGTGATTTCTTTTGCAGGTCCTTCATTTTTTGGAGAAGCATTTTATTGTTCCCAATACCTAAGGGTGAGAATCTTGAAGGATAATATTTTATTTTATCTTTTTTCATTTACAACACCTCTGGGCCTTTATCCCCTTCTTCCCATGAAATGAGGTACAATCCCTTCTTGTGTCAATGAAATCGAAAACCCAAAAGATGAGACAGAAGGAAGAAGGATGGAAGGTGGTAATTATGGATGGGAATGGTACAATGACCCTTCAAGGAGATACCCAGTAGAAACCATTTCCCCAAGGGTGACCAACTTTCTATGACACAATGACAACCACCAAAGTGAAATTAGGCAAAACGTATAATTTCTAAGAAAATGTTTCATAATAAAAAAAAGGATTATTTGCAACATGTTCAAATGCTTCAAATATTAAAGTGACACTTACCATGACACCAAACTTGTTACATGTAGTATACCTAGGGAGGTAATATGGGGTACCTAGGGAGGTACCGAATGGGAATGTAGTTATATATATTCAATGTAAGGTGGACTAGGTCCACTATATTATTAAATATGACCCATTATGGTAGTTAGATATAATAAATGTGAGAAGGCTCTCTAGAAGGTTCTTAGGAGATAGAGAGAGATATATAAAGAAGTGTAAGTAATGTATTGAAGCATAGTGAAGCATATTGCGAATGTATCAAGCATTGCTTGAGGATTTTTATCCTTCTTTAAGGATTAATATATGTTGTTACCCTACCTCGAGGGTTTTCTATATTTCTTGTGTTCAATATTTAGTGAATGGTTTTGTTTATTCTTGTTGATATTGTGGGTTAATTTTGAGATTTATCTTCAGATCTATTCAGGTACTTAACATTACCTCATGAAGAAAGACCCACTGTCCTCTAGGACCAAGCCAATGTAGTGGATGCTTCTATGTTTTTGTTGATGAGTGGTGATAGACATGATTAGAAAGGACCTTACGAGATATGCTACTCAATATAACTCTCGACACTCCATGTCTACTACCTGTGGGCCTCAAGACACGATCTCCTTATTTACCCCTAGAATAAGGGGGTAACATCTAGCCCTTACATGGGGACATGTGTTCACCATAGAGCACATGAGAACCTCAACATATACTAGTATGACCTATGCCTACACACACTGAAACAAGACACATTGGGATATCAGAGGGTGGAGCACTCACCCCTTATTCATATGAGAAAACATGCTAAAATAAATCTAGAACAAAACTTGAAAAACTTTTTGACATTTTTTCTTCTAAAATATCAATATGATTATTAAAAATATAAAAATGTAACATAACAATATGAAATTATGCAAGGAAATAATATGTAAATCATAAGAATGCATGCAAATCAAAGCAATATGCTAAACTAGCACGATATGCAAGATGCAACATATATACAATGCAATGTAGGATGAAAATTCCTACTTTAACATACCTCCTCTAATTTATGCTAATCAAAGAAGTCAATTCTCTCCCCCACAATGGGATTTGAGAAGGTTACCACTAAATGGTAATGGATGCCTCCTTCCTTGCATTGTGGTCAGCTAATAAGAATCATTGACATACTTCCTTCAAATCTTGAAGGGACCCAACCAAAATTCCTCAGAATCCTTATGGGTACTGGGTTGGCCCATCTTCACATCCCACATCAAAACCAAATTTCCTTGTTTATAATCCCTCCCTTTGAAATCCATTGCTTCTTGTATCACTCTAGTGTATTGTCTTGAGGGAGGGGGGTGGGATTCCGTAGTAAGGACATCATCTTGTCTTGGTCTAATCAATAGGTCTTTATCTTCTTTCTTTATTACTTTGACCGAGCTAACCTTGTTGTCCTTATACATGTCTAGTAGGTGTTGGTATTCTTCCTTCTTTGGCCATTCTATACCATTGAATTCTTCTTCCTTGGAAAAAGGTAGATCATCTGAAGAAAAATCTGGAAGAGATTCATTGGTTTCTTCAGAGATTTCCTCTGTCTCGAAGTCAATGTCAATATGTTCAACGTGAGTTTTTTTCATGGGCATGTTGGGAATTCAGGCATAAGTACCATCATCCATGGGTATGTTAATACTAGTCAAATCAATTTGCAATGTGCCACCCAACATCGCAACAAATTTCCTAGACAAGAGCATTCCCCATAGATTAGGAAGATCTACAACCACAATGTCTATCAGGAGAACTATCTCATGATATCAAGCAAGGATTACTTTCACATTTTCTACCACACCATGAGTGGGAATGGCCCTAGACTCAGTTCTATTGGGTAGGTGTTATATTATTTGCATGTGTGTGGGGGGGTGTGTTAGATTTGATGATTGTGCCTAGTGATCCCTTCACCTGTCACTCTATGTGGGAGTGTGCGCCAATCTCTTTCCTATGGGGGTCTCAGGGGGGCATGATCGCCCCCATGGTTACATGGAGCATTCGGTGCAACACCCTGAAATGTTTGTTTTGGGCGTTTTTTTCTATTTTTAGTGGTTTTCTAAATTAATCTTGGATTAAGGGATTAGGGTTTTGGTAGCTGTAGAGTACCTAAAATATTTTGTATATATTATATTGTGAATGGTGGAATTAATACAATGAATATTTGAGAGGTGGAGCACCGAGGAAGGCTGGTTTTCTCTCGGTTAAGGGTTTCCAATGTAAATCTATGTGTACTATATGTGTGATCCATTGATTAATTTATGTTTTGTTTAGAATCTATATGCATTACTTTACTTCACAACTTTAAAACTTACATGTGGTATCATAACACATTTTCGGCTTGAAGGGATGCCTTTGTTGTTGAGGATTTGGCTCAGTCTTTATAGATCAAGTTTATCTTGGGTCTATAATAAACATGATTTCAGTGGGAGCTTTGCAATGGTGATTCATGTGTTGAAAGAGAATGGGGAGCATTTCTAGAATTGCTATTGAGAAGTTCAATGGTAAAAATTTTGAGCCGTGGAAGCTCAAGATGGAGGACCTTCCTGTAGACAAAGAAAAATGGATAGTTGTGTATCTTGGTACATGACCTACTAGTACACATCCTACTGGTACACAAACTACTAGTACACAAACTACTGGTACACAAATTACTAGTACACATACTACTATTACTCAATCTATTGGTATGTCTCAAGAAGATTGGGAGAAGTTGGATAGAAGAGCAAGGAGTATGATTAAACTCTTCCTGGATGATTTGGTGTTATTAAATGTGTGAGGAGAATCTATAACCAAGGAAATATGGGAAAATTTAGGGAATTTTCATCAGTCAAATTCCCTAGTAAACAAGTTGTTTCTTTGAAAGAAATTGTATCATCATAGGATGGAAGATGGAGATATTGTGATAGAGCATCTAAATGCCTTTAATACTCTGGTAAGTCAACTTGGATCTATTAATATTACACTTGCAGAAGAAGATAAGTGTATTACTTTGTTATATTCTTTGCTAGACTCTTGGGATAATATGGTTGCAACAATTGGTAGCACTACTCAATCTGAATTGAAGTATGAAGATGTAGTTTCATCCTTGTTATCAGAAGAGATTAGGCAGAAAAGCATGAAAAGTCATAGGATGCATTCTTTATTTGTAAGAGGTCATACCAAAGATAGGGATACAAATAGGTCTTCGGAGGGAGATCTAAATCTAAAGGTTGATATAAATCCCCAGGAAAATCTTTAAGGAAATGATGAAAATGTGGTAAAGATGGGCATTATAAGAAAGGTTGCAGGTCTAATAAGAAAATTGATAAAGAAAAGGGATTTGATGATTCCCCTTCCACAAAGGTGAAAACCTCCACAGAATAAGGAGGTGACGTTTACTTGGAATCTATAGGTACACATGTTGATCATGATGTATGTTTGATCGAATTAGGTGCATCATTTCATATGACTCCTCACAGGGAGCGGTTCAGTTAATATGAAAAGTATGATGGTGGTGATGTCTTCCTAGAAGATGACTCGATATCCAAAATCATGGGATGTGGAAGGGTTAAGTTCTTGTTGAAATATGGAAGGATTATAAATCTCCCTAGAGTTCTGCACATCTCATATCTATCTAGGATCCTAATATCTGTAAGTAAGTTGGATGTTGTAGGTGTGGATACTTTATTGGGAAAGGGCACTTGCAAGGTGGTTAGAGGATCAATGGTGTTGATGAGGGGAGTTCGATGTGGAACTCTTTACAAGTTGTTGGGAAGCACTTATACTAGTGGATGTAACAATTATGTTGTCCCTGAGCAGAGAAATAAAGAAAACAAGATCCATATTGTCCCTAGAAAGAATACCATGCTATGGCATCAAAGACTAGGACATATTGGAGAAAAGGGCCTTCGAACACTACATGGTAAAGGTATGGTTGAAGGTATGTCTAATTTCACCTTAGATTTTCATTTATGTGAACATTGCATATATGGTAAACATAATTGAGTAAGATTCCCATATAGTTCTACAAGAGCAAAGGGGATCTTAGAGTTGATACACAATGTTTGGACATGTTCATGTTCCATCACTAGGTAAATCTGTGTATTATGTTTCATTCATAGATGATTTCTCAAGGAACACATGTATTTACTTTATAGGAATAAATATGAGGTATTTGATCAATTTAAAGAGTTTAAGGCTTTGGTAGAAAATCAGACAGAGAAGAAAATAAAGGTGTTGAGGACAGATAATAGTGGAGAATTTTGTGGGAATGAATTCGAAGAGTTCTATAAGAAGTGTGGTATAGAAATGAATAATACTAATCCATACACACCTCAACAAATTGGGGTTGAGAAAAAGATGAAAAAGACATTGATGGAAAAATCAAGGAGCATGCTCAGTGGTGCCAGGTTAGGACAAGAATTATGGGAAGAGATAGTGGGTACTGCATGTTACCTGGTAAATAGATCACCCTCGTAAGTATTGGTGGACACAAATCTACATGAGGTATGGAATGGTAAGCAACCCTCTCTTGAAAATATCAGAGTTATTGGTTGCGATGCTTATGTACATGTTCCAAAGGAAAATAGGGGTAATATGGACAATAAAGCTAAAAAGTGTATCTTTATTGGTTATAAATATGGTATGAAAGGTTATAAGGTTTCAAACCTAGAAACTAAGAAGATTGTTTATAGTCGGCATGTTGTTTTTAGAGAGGTTAAATATGTTCCCAAATAGGAATTCCTACCAAGGAAAGAAGAACCCGAGAAAATAGAGTTTGATTTGGATGATGCAAAATCTGAACCAATGGAAGAAGATGAATAAGAAGAAGAAGAAGAACCTCATACTCCAATATTGAGGAGATCAATGAGGGAAAGAAGGAAACTAGAAACATATAGTCCACCTGATTTTCATGCTAATTTGTCTTTATCTATTGCTGATGATGATCCCATAATTGTCAGGGAAGCAGTGAATTCAGAGGGTAGTAAACTCTGGAAGAAGGCCATGGTTGAAGAGATGGATTTCTTGGATAAGGATGTAGCATGTGATCTAGTTGAGTTGCATATTGGAATAAAGGCCATTGGAAGAAAATGGGTGTTTAAGAAGAAGTTGAATGTAGAACGAAAAGTGGAGAAATAAAAAGCTAGATTAGTAGAAAAAAGGTTATTCCCAGGTATAGGGAATTGACTTTGGTGAATTTTTTTCTCCTGTTGCCAAGTTAAATTCTATTATATTTCTTTTATTTGTTGTTGTTTCTTTTGATTTTGAAATAGAATAGATGGATGTGAAGACAAAATTCCTACATGGGGATATGGAAGAAGAAACCTACACGAAGAAACCAGAAGGCTTTGTAGTGAAGGGAAAGAAAGAGCTAGTCTACAAGATAAAGAAGTCACTATATAGTCCGAATCAATCACCTAGGATGTGGTACACAAATTTTGACACATACATCCATGGAATGGGATTTGTGAGAAGCAGTACTGATCACTGTGTGTATTCCAAGTAGGTTGGTATTCAATTTGTTTATGTAGTGTTGTATGTCGATGGCATGTTACTGGTAGGAAATGATATGGATGTTATCAAGGAGGTGAAATCGTGACTATCCTCCGAATTTGACATGAAGGATCTCGGTGCTACTAACTTCACTCTGGGAGCGAAGATTAAAAGAGGTTTTGCAAAAAGGAAACTCTGGTTGAATCAAAGAAAATATGTTGAGACGATATTACAGAGGTTTAATATGAAGGAAAGTAAACTTGTTAAGTTTCCCATTCCTACATGTGTAAAGTTATTTGTAGATCAATGTCCCAAGACATAGGAAGAGGAATAGGACATGTCCCATGTTCCATATACTAGTGTGGTTGACAGTTTGATGTATGCAATGTTATGTACTAGACCAGACATTGCACATGCAATGGGAGTTTTGAGCATATATATGTCAAAACCAAGGAAGGAGCATTGGACAAAAATAAAGAGGGTTTTCAGGTTTTTACGTGGCACTTCTAGATATGGATTGTGCTACCAAGGAAGACCAAGATTGGATAGAGTGTTGGACATACATAGATTTTTTGATGTAGATTGGGCTAGAGATATGGATCGCAGAAGATCTACAAGTGGGTATGTGTTTAACCTATTTGGAGGATCAATCAATTGGATGAGAAAAAGCCAGTATGTAGAGGAACTCTCAAATATAGAAGTTGAATGAATGGTAACCACTCATGCATGCAAGGAAGGAATATGGTTACAAAGATTGTGCTTAGGTATTGGGTTGGTACAATAAGAAATAAGGTTAGATTGTGACAGTGAGAGTGCAATATTCCTGGCAAAGAACCCAACTTATCATTTGAAGACAAATCATATTGATGTTCAATATCACTTTGTGAGAGACGTAGTTGAAGACAAGAAGGTGTTTCTAGAGAAGGTTGACACTTTGAAGAATGTTGAAGATTCATTGACAAAGTCAGCGAGCTCTGAGAAGTTCTCCTTGTGTAGATAAA
>ML784781.1:607002-621469 GCA_009831015.1 Picea engelmannii | reverse complement strand
GCATACGATCTTCGTTTTAGGCGTGTGATAGCTCGTTGGAAAGGTATTGTCGAGGAGATTCATTTTGGGGGCTCAATCATGCCTTTGGCTATCATTGAGAACCTCGATCTCGAAAAACCTTCATTTGGACCCTCAAAATGGCCTCAGAAGTTAAAACCTGTTAAAAATAGTAAATTGCCAAAATGGCCAGAAAACTGTTTTGAGCCATTTGGAAATGGTGGGTGGCCACCAATATTCACCTGGATCACTTGGTGAAACTGCACGATGATTTCTGGATAGATCATTGATGAAGCCTTGGCACGACCTCATCTGACTGGACATCTGACTGGACCTGGACACCTCATTTGCTAATCGAGCAGATCGCAGAGTTCCTCCCATCTGAGATGACTAGGCACAGTGACTTTGAGAAGTATTCGATACACTTCATCCATTTCTGTATATTTGGCGAATGTAGGCTTGGTGAGGAATATGTATCGAATCTCGTCTTGGATACTGATGTCCAACTGAAGGGCATCCAGGAATGATTTGTCGGTGATGCTCCTTTGTATGCCTACAAATTTTGAACTGTCCTTAGACACCTCAGCCAATCTCTTCTTGTAATCTGGGAGTGTCATCAGTTTATCATTAATAACCTTCAGACCAGGTAGACCTTTGTTCTTAAGAGCCTCAATCTTATTGAAAAACCTTTGTACCCCCTAGTCCATGACCTGAACCTTTTCTTCCAGCTGAAGCATTAGTCCTCTCTTGGTCATAACTCTTTTGACCTCAAGGATGGTCTCGGTTTTGTCTTCAATCTTCAGCTCTTCCAACTCTTCCCTGGTATTAGAATTGAGGAACTTGATGATCTCATTTTCCTGTGTTGGCATGTCTCCCAATTCTACTCTAATCTTCTCAACGGCCTGTTTTATCCTTTGGACCAACTCGTTCTGCTCAAACATGATTTGGATCATGGGCCATATCTCATTTATGGACTTTGAGATGTGTGTCCATACATTCTCTTTGACCTCAACCAAAGTCTTCCCTACCATTGTTTGCCTTTGGAGCTGTTGTAGCTCCTGCTTGAGCTGCTCTGTTACCTGCTTTTCCTTGGAGAGGCTGGTCTGGAAAGAAGTTTTGAGTTCCTGAAGGTTCTCAACTTCCTTTTTAAGCCTGTTGATCTCTGTCTCCTGCAGGTTCATCTTTTCCATGGATTTAGCCAGGTCGGTTGTATTCTCTTGGGATGTCAATGGAGTTGCTGATGGGACTGGTGTCACTGATACAGTGCTTGCTCCTGAAATCAGAATGGAACTCAATGGAATGACTTCCATTGGCTTCAACTTCTCCTTCTCTTTCAATAATCTCTCCATCTCAGCTTCCATTTCTTTGAGCTGTGCATTCTGCTCCATAAGCAGCTTGAGCATTTCATCCTTCTCACCTTCTTTCTCTGCTATCTCCTTCGCCTGCAAGTCCTCTGTGGGTGGGAGCTTCAGTTGTTTCCTCAAGGAGGCAATGTCAGAATTATTCTTCTTTATCATCTCCTCCGCTGCTTTGACGTTCGAAGGGTCATAGCCGATCTTGAGGACCATCTCCTTCAAAGTTTTGATCCTATTGTCCTTCGCAAAGGACGATATCTTCTCCAGCTTGAGTTGCATTTGAGCGTTGTTCAATGATACCTGTAATTTTCCTGTAGAAGCGAAAGCATGTGCCAATGTATGGAATACCATCTCCCATGTCTGTTTGTGCAGATTCATCTGATCTGTTGGGTGCACGTCCTTCGTGTGGAATTCGAAGGTGGTTGTCTTGTAATCCGTGATCACCTTGGGGTCTGGTACTTGCGCCTGGAGAAAGGCCATGTGCATTCTCCCCTTTTTTGTGTCAAATGCAGAAAATAGCCTATGCTATGCAGTTGATGTCTACTTTCGAAACTGAGCATAAGTATTGCTGGTAAGGGTCTGGTTCTTTTTCTTGATCAACTCGTACTTCTAAAAAATGCTCAATTTGGGTCCCACCTTGCCTGGCTGAGTGCTCAATGGGGAGTCTATGGATTTCTTCGGCACTGCTGGGGTGATGTCCTTATGAAGGCTCGAACCGAAGGGTGGAATCACAGACTTAGTCACTATGGTAGGCGGGGATTCTTTTTCTCCAGTCGGACTAGGAACTGAAACTGTCTTGGGCCTCTTGGTGTGCAACTGGAACTCTTCGAACGATACCTACGTGACAGGTGGAGATAATTCTTGTCGAGGCATTTTTTCCTTAGGGACCTGTGGCATGGTCGTTGGTGGCATAGTGGTCGGGGGAACCTGCTGTTCCACTTCGACCAAGGTGTTAGGCACCCACACTGTCTGATTGGCGAATTTCTCAATTTCGGGCTTGGACACGTGAACATACGGGATGTTCTTGTTTTTCACTCTCATATCTAAAATGATCCCATAAGGATCATAGTTCCATGGGAAGCTCATAAAGAACTTCATTTATATCAACATCCTGTCAGCTTCTTCCCTGGCGCCCTGACTGTTACAGATGAAGGATCCAATCTGCCCCTTGACTCAAAGCTGCTGCTTCTTCTTCAATGATACAAAATGGATATCATCTGAATTCATGATCTTCCTTATATATTCTAAAGCAAAGATTCTTACCAGCACATACTCTGGCAGCTTATAGGGTGCCAACTCGCACCCGTATACTCTGATCTCGGTATGGTTTTGATATAGGTACCAATCCCCAGTCTTTGTGTTGTCCGAGAGGTGCAGGATCCTCTGAAATTCATCATTTATTCGAGGCTCGGGCCTGCCACCTAGCATGCTTACCACAAGGTGGTAGAACAGATCATGAACGCCTTGAAGCTATGGAGTTATGCTTCAGCAAAGAGGTCCATACTGTGACTTCCTTAGGTTTACCATCTGTGTCCATATTCTGTATGGAGAAACTAAATTTATCTTCTTGAAAGAAAACAAACATGTATGCCAATATAGATGAGTATCTGAACATGCCTTCCGTGCCAAAATTCACAAGCTGTTCATGAATATTGTCTTCCAAGAAGGTACTGAAATCAAACTGGGTGGTGGGCTTTTCATCAGTGGAGAAAATGGATAGAAAACCCATAATGGGCTCATCTACCCAGTGGTCGGAATAGTACCCTAGCAAAGCACAAAGGGAAGAAATGACCTGGTTTCCCTTAGTGGAGAACATGGACGATGAGTAAGGGGGATTTGTGGAAGGGAATTTAATGGAGGTGGGAAGGAAAAGCTCGAATATTTTAGCTCTTTGGGGAAAAGTCATCTTCTGATATAACTCTGTAAGGATTTCGAGGTTGAAAGGAGACGCAGAGTCGACAGGGGGAATTTGCATCATCCGGTCTATGTATTTGGGTGTGATGAGGAATAGGGTGTCTCTGAATGAGGAGATGACGACTCTTTGTTCAGGAATATAGTGAGCCTGACATTTAAGTGCGAACTCTGGAAAATGGTGGATCTGGGAAAAAAGGTAAAGGGGTAAATTGGACTCCCAGAGTCCAATTTCATCACTCTGGTCTAGGAACACTTCCCTGAGCCATGACTAGAGGTATGAGAAATCGAAATCACATTTGGTATCTACGATTAATCTGTCTTTGTCGACCAGTGGGATCTTGTCCAGGTCGACAGGAGGCGAGAGAAACGGATTCTCCTCCCCTTCTGCTTGTCTGGGCTTTGGCGCCATTTCTGCAACAGTACCTGCAATAAACACAAATTTAGTATGGTCGATTGACTGTGGATGAAGGCGACGGGATGTAACGGATGAGCAAGAGATGATTTTCTCTGGTGCGATGGGTGAGTAGTGAATGTAAGGGGAATAATGGTAGTTTTATTTAAAACTGGGGTTGGTTGGGCGCGAGAGACAGGTTAGCTAGATAACGGATAGGTTAACCAGTAATAAATGGACAATGGGCCACTTGGGGGTGAGATGGCAGATGACAGTGGCTGAAAAATATGAATGGGTGATGTGACGGTTAGGGATTGGAGGTAAAAGTCGCAATAAGGGGCTGGTCATGAGTGAAAGGGGGGAGGGGACTGACAACAGTTATGGGATGTGACTAACTCGGGAAGAAGTGGAAGGTGACGTCCATAAGTGATGGGGGGTCTGTCAGATGGTGATGGGACTTCGGGACAAATAGATTTATGACACATATGACAAGGGGCCCGCCAGAGGGAGATAACCATTCCGGAACCCCCCCCCCCTCGGTTAAAAGCAGATCATCCGGGGGGTTCCGAAGTCCATTGTGGGCCATTGATCTGTGTGCCTGTTTCTGAGCCGTAGATCCAACCACGCTCTTTATCACTCATTCCGGACCCCCACCCCCCCTCCATTAAAGGCAGAACAGAAGGGGGGGTCCAGAATCCGATCTGGACCGTTGATTTAAGTGCTCGTCTCTGGGCCGTCCAGATGCGCGCAAATGTTATCAGCGATTCCGGACCCCCCCCGGTTAAAAGCGGAATGGTTGGGGGGGTCCGGAATGCTCGGTGCACCGTAGATATGGGCACCGCGATTAGGACCATCGGAATGTGAAGGGAGTATAAACGGGGAGCAGAAAAACACATGCGCTAGGAAAACTTAGGATAAAAGCATTTTATGGGTTTTTCCCCAAACTTTCAAGTAGACACCACCATGGGGCTTCGACCAAATTATCCTTTAGGCATTTGGAACATGCTGCAACATTTTTCACCAAGATGGTTTTATTGGAATGAAACAATAATGCCACTAACCTATGTTCTAACCTAATTTCCTATGACAGTTAACCGAGATTAAACTGATGGGTTAAGAAATTACTCTACCCTGGGGCTATCTGACCAGGATTAGACAGTCTGGCCAGATTTATTCACTAATTTAACCTAGACACTTTGGCTAAGATTAAACGGTTTAGCCAAATTCATGCACTACCCTATCAACATCAAATTTAAAAAGAAATTGGCCATGCTTGAAAGGTATGGACCAAGTTACTATTATTGCATGGGGATTTTATTTCAATTCTTTTATGCCCTCTTTTTCTTTCTTTCTTTTTCTTTTCTTTCTTTTTCTTTTCTTTTTTCTTTTCTTTTTTCTTTTTCTTTTTCTTTTCTTTTCTTTTCTTTTTCTTTTTCTTTTCTTTTTCAAATTATTTGTAGAATGAAAAATCATTTGTCAAGAAAAACACTAGAGACAGATAATATCCCAGTCACTAGTTGATTCCTATAACTTATAGGGTGATAACATATGACATGGTTTCCAGAAGGGATCACCGTCTCTAGATAGAAACGTTCTTCATTTTTTAAATCCGCCTGCAAATACTCGTTCAAAGCATGTGCCCTCATTCGAAAGGAAGCTATATTTTGTGTTGTTTTCCAGGCTTCAGTAATTAGCTCCATTCTTTTCTTCATATTCTTCTCCACATAGCCTCTACAGAATGTGAAGAGCCTAGAGCATCCTTTTAACTTGACTGTAGGGGTGGCAGGCATAGATTTTTCTAAAGGACTGGAAAACAATGGGGTAGGAATCAAATCCTCCTCCAATTCCTTGATTCGATCGTTCAGTCTGGAATTCTCCACTTCAATTCCTCCAATGGAATCATCAAGATAATCTATGGTTTCTCAGTGAAATTGAGAGATTTTGGATGACTGCATGTTCCTAAGGTTAATCTCTGAACGAGATTTCCCTTTCTTATTTGTTACACCTCTCTTTTCAATAATTAAATTTTTAGATAGGCTGTCAAAAACAACGCTCTGGAATATGAAGGATTCATCTTCTTAAAAAATGTCGGTTTAAGATATTTCCATTGTGGAACTATGGTGCATCGTGTTCGTGGGATGATCAACTTTGCGAAACACATCATCCACAATAGTCTCAATTTACATGTTATCACTTTCAGTTTCGGTCTATTTCGCCTGCCCTACAACGTTTTTTCTCTTCTTCGTCACGTAAATCTTATGAGAACAATCAATTTTTCCGTGAGGAGGGTTATTATCTCCTCCTCCGTTTGAATATTTTTTGGTTTCTTTCTTACTGGGGTGGGACATTGAAGCGATGCTCCGTGATGTCGTGCTCTTGGGAGTGCTAGCCGAGGACCGAACACTCATCTCACCGGAGCCTTTAACCTATTGTCTGTACAATTCAATTGTTCTTGGCAATGTCTCTACATCGCCATCATCAGGAGCATGAGTGTTGTCATCATTGTCTATGTCTTCTTTCAGGCATGTATGGATAAAAGATATGCTAAATCCAATTGCTAGTAAATGTTCTAGAAAAATCCCATTAGGGTCAAACCCTCTTATCCTTTCAACATATCTTAGGTTCAAATTGTTGAAATGGCCTGCGAATTCGTCAATCTTGTTGACATTCCTGAACACAAAGTCCCCAAATTTCCAAGCCATAGGAGTGAACTATTTTTTTCTCTTGCCATGGAAAAAATGCAACCAGTAGTTGTATTGCCTTGTTATTTCTATAAAAAACATTTTGTTCGTGATGTGACATGGAAGGAAAGAAGGATTTTCCTTGGAGCCAAAAATCATTATTACATTTTAATTTTCCATTTGCTCAAGTGCCCCCTTCCTGTCCAAAAACTTGGTTCCCTGGCCAGACATCTGTGGAGCATCCTTTCCTAACAATAAATCTTGGAAAATAGAGACAAAGTCATTAAAAACCTCATAAAAACAATGGGAGGCCTTGTGCCTCCACAAGGCCTGGTACCATAACGTTACTGGGTTGAATTCATAGTTTATCTTCTTGGACAAAGACAGTTTTGGAAATAGACAACAATGTGCTATCGCGAAAACCAAGTAGGATGACATATAAAATTTATTCTCTTTTTTGAATCATGACAATTGGGAACAGATTTCAATGGAAATTAGCTTGCCCTAATCAAAAATGGATTTCCCTGACTGTGAAATACAAAATATAAAGAACCATGCAAGAAAGGCTTGTCATGGATTCATGTCCCGTTATTCTTGTAAACAACCAAGCAATTTCATG
The DNA here is from genome assembly GCA_009831015.1 of Picea engelmannii. Taxonomy (NCBI): domain Eukaryota; kingdom Viridiplantae; phylum Streptophyta; class Pinopsida; order Pinales; family Pinaceae; genus Picea; species Picea engelmannii. Next base: position 614,512 of record ML784781.1, on the reverse strand, counting down.
GAATGGATTTGTAAAGGAACTGACCTGCAACTTTGTGATATCTTTAGGAACTGTTGTCGAGTCTTCCAGGAACTCAGGTAAGAGGTCCAACCCGTTATCATGTTTTTCTAGGAATTGCTTTCAATCTTGTCCTCTGAAGTTCAATGTTGGCTCTGACAATCTTAACATCTTGCAAAAGACCTGAGGTGACAAAGAAATAGGAGAATGGTCACGTAGTGGAATAATTCTTTGGCTTGAAATATATTTTTCGGTGCACCAAGAGACCACCTCCTTACAACCAAAAACTTTAGGGACACAACCTGTATGAGCAATTCCAAAGATCCAAATCACTTCGTTCTGGGTGGAACGTGATGAATAGTAAGAGTATGCCCTGGACCAGTGGAAGTTCTGGTCGTCGCGCCCAAAGATATTAATTGTATCTCCACAAAATTGTTGTCGATCTATTGTCATAAGTTTACAAGAATGTTCGTTTACTCTAAACGATGTTTGAAATGAAGAGTTGGAAGGGATAATATAACCCTACGCAAATCTTGGTCCAATGCGTGCGAATGGGAGATCTCCTTGAGCCTTTCGCTCATTAATGAAAATCTCGACGGCTATTGCATGATGCACTGTTAGCATTAAAGACTAGTAATTGCATACTTAGAAGTGCAAAGATGGTGGGTACGAAGAAGAGCTATTAAGGATTGGATATTTCGTGAAAGCCCCAACGTGATGACCTACGAAATAAATTCCATGTTGTTTGAGATGAACATTCGAAACGGATAATATAACTCTCTGCATATCTTGGTTTAATGCATATTAATGGGATATCTCCTCGAGTGTTTCTCTCATTAATGACAATGTTGACGATTCCTGCATGATGAGTTGTTAGCATCAAATCTTACTAATTACATATTTAGAAATAAGTACGAAGGTCGCGGGGACAAGAAAGAGAAATTAAGGAATGGATAATTATCAAAAGCGGTCGATCGGGATTCAAAATAGGGTTACAAGGTATAACCATGAGAGGTGAGGGCTCGATGGTTATACCTTGTATGTCTCGAAAATTGAGAGGTGAGGGGATGATGTGGGAATCCAATAGTCAATTTGTATATCGAAGAAGTCTAGGAGATCTGCTTGAGCCTTTCGCTCATTAATGACAATATTTAAGGTTCCTAAATGATGAACTGTTACCATTAAGGCCTAATAATTTAATATCCAGAAAGAAATACGAAGTTGGTGGGGACATGGAACAACAATTAAGGAATGGCTAATTATCAAAAGTGGTCGATTGAGCTTCAAAATAGGGTTACAAGATATAACCAGCAGAGGTGAAGGCTTGAGGGTGAAATTATATGTCTCGGAAGTGTTGAACGCAAAACGCGTAACATGAAAGAGGGAATGATGGGGCATTCCAGTGGATAAATTGTATATTGTGGAACTCTAGGTACTATTTGAAAGTCATGGAACATTAGCAACACTATCTTGAGCCCGCCAATATAGGAACCCGCAATCGAAAAAGTGTCTAAGTATGGAATAGGGAAACGATAGGCCGGACTCGATACAAAGTGGTTGCAGCATATGAAACCATGGAAATGTACCACGTCATGAACATACAACCAATTTGCGGATAAGTATTGAAAGGAACGATGGATGGTTAGGCTCATGATGGAGCATTCTAGCTGACAAATTGTATATTGTGAAACTCTGGGTACTGTTTGCAAGTCGTAGAACATTGGAAACACAATATTGAGCCCGCCAGTCTAGGAACCCACAATCGAAAAAATGTCTAAGTATGGAATAGGGAAATAGTAGGCCAGACTCATTTTCGCTAATATATTGAAATTTGTAATAGATATCCCATTACCTGACAAGATCTTTTCTGCATATTTCTGGACAAGTTGTGTAGGGATAGTTAGCGTGATTGTCTCCTTGATCCTTTTTCTTATTAATGATGATCTTTACGGTTGTTGCATGATGAAATATTAGCATTAAAACTTTGTTGTTTCATATTTAGAAAGAAGTACGAAGGTGGCAGGCACATAAACAATGACTAGGAATTGGAGATTTCATGAACCCACCAACTTGAGGATCCAAAATAGGGTGACAATGGTTCCCCAGAAGACGTGAGGCCCCAACGGTAAAATTGTATGGCTCTAAAATTTTGAATGCATAATGCGTAACATAGAAGAGGGGACGATGTGGGAGTCTGGTAGTCAATTTGTATATCGCAGAGGTTTGGTTGATGTTTGCAGGTCACAGAACAATGGAAGTGCAATCTAGAGGTCAAAATAATTAATGTGCATTGGGAAGGGCGTGAATGTGGCAGGGATGGAAGGGAGTGATAAATGCTTTGAGACTTTTTATGAACCCGGGTAGAGTGAATCTTGTGATTTGGAGGAGCCCGGGGTGGAATTGTAGATCATGAAATTTTTAGATGCAATATGTATATCACAAAACAAGTGGGAAAAATTGGGTAAGTATGGAAAGGAATGGCGGTTGTTCGGAGTACCATAAATTACAGTTTAATGCATGTTAATGGAATATGTCCTCGAGGTTTTTGTTTGTTAATGAATTTTTTTTCATATTAGTGTGTTCATTTGTCAGTAGTAAAACCATAATTAATGTGCATTGGGAAGGGCACGAAGGTAGTGGGGATGGAAGGCAGTGATAGATGCTTTGAAACTGTTTTGAACCCGAGTAGAGTGAAGCTTGCGAGTTCGAGGAGTCTGGGGTGGAATTGTAGATCATGAAAGTTTTGAGTGCAAGATGTATATCATGGAACAAGTGACAGGAGAGATCGATAGCGCCAACCCCGGAAACTGTGGCCATAAAATTAGATAAGTATGGAAAGGAACAGTGGTTGTTCAGAATCGTGATGTGAGGATATAGATGGAGATGAAGATATGTCAGTCTGCTAATCCGGGAACCCGCGATCATAGAAAGGAGACTAAGTATATAACCAAAAAGGGATAATAGAGGGGAACAAGAAAAGGGAAAAAGGGGTAAGTATCTCACATAAAAACATCTACTGTTTGTTTATTAATGCCAATCTTTTCAAACCCCTGGTGAGTTCTCACTAGTAAAGGCATAAATTGCAGATCACATAATTTTTTGGGTGCAAGATGTATATGATGGAACATGGGGCATAAGTGTTCGATATTGCTAACCTAGGACCCGGTGGTCAAATAATTGGCTAAGTATTGAAAGGGATGGTGGTCGGTTAGGCTCATGATCATAGAAATGTGATTAAGTATAGAACCAAAAAGGGATAATAGAGGGGAAGAAGACAAGGGAAAAACGGGTAAGTATAGAGGATGGAAAAGAAAGGGAGAAACAAACATTTAGTCTCAGCTATGTAATATACTTGGGGGCTGACAAAGACAACTTCAAGTTTAAAGAGAATTTGTTTATATTTATTCCCATAGTATTCATATTAATATATCTTAATAGATTATTTGTGGTCCAAATGTAAAGCATCTTCCAATTTGTAGGGTGTTTTTCAGATCACAAATTTTGTTGAAACGCATAAGAAATAGAATATATATATATATATATATATATATATATATATATATATATATATGACGTAACATTTTTAATATGCAAGGATATTGTCAAATAGAAAAAGCTGTAATATATGCACAATATTGAACATGAACATGACGTCAACACCTGAGTTGCCATGTTGAAATAAAGTCATTAATTGATTCCATTTACGGGGCCCCAAAGAATGAAAGAAGGACATGTCCACCCATTTCTTTCTTAATTATAGGGTAGGCACCACATAACTGTGTCCTATCACAAATTATTCTTCCATGTAAAATGTAAGGAGCGAATATAGTAGATTTTATTTAAATCAAAGTGTTGGGTAGGGGAAAAAAAGCTTGTCGTGCATGTTTAACTGCGGATCAAGGATCGTCTTAAATTCTTGTAGAAAGAGGTTCAATTAATATATCAATAGATGTGTAGGCAAATGATTCAATTTAAAAAATAAAATACAAAAAAAAAAAAAACAATATTAGACATTGGAAAACACCATACAAAAACCTCAAATATTTTATATTCAGATAAATTAGGTTACAAAATACAACTAAGATTATTTCCCAAAATAGCTGTCTTGAAATAGTTCAACACATATTCTCTGAAATTTAAATGTGCTTTCTATAATGACTACGATTGGGGATCCCGTAGACAAAAAATGAAAATATGTACAAGAATCAAGCCTGTAGACAGTCTTTTATAGATTTCAACGTATCATCAAAGCTTGTCTGGTTAAAAACAACGAGTTGAATATCAATTTTGGGTCTTGGACTTCATGGGTGCTGCCAGCTAGATCTATCTCATCTTCTTGAATAGTTTGTCTCCTCTATATATGGCCTTCCTACATTAGCTTTTTATTCAACATTCCATTCTTTGCTAAGTGTTAATTTCCCTCTATCATAAAAAACTTGGGGTTTAAGGTGCCTTCCTTGTAATGTTCCTAGTCATCCACATTTGATATAACTTAGAGATGTGATTCAGGCCCAATTCAAATATGAGGGAGTGGTTTTATGTGACGTCATATTTGGGGGAAAAAAATTATGTTAGCCAACAAAAGCCAAGACAAAAAATTCAAGTATATTGTAATTGGTATTCTCCCTGTATTCGATCGTTTGTTTGGTTGAAAGGCTTGCCTGAAGATTTGTATGTTGAATTTATTTGTTTTATTCCTGTAAATTGGAAGGGACGTTCAAGTCACCTACAAAATGATCCTTTGTTGAAGTATACAACTTCTTCGAACAACATAGATTTGGAAAGTATATCAAATGCTGCAGATCACACCAGAATATATCTTTCGTCAAGGAGTGGCATACATCGTGGCTCACAATATGGTCTGGAATATTCAGAAGTGATGCCAAATATTACTCCATGCCCAAATATACTCAAAAGGAAATTATAAGTTTGGATCCTCACAAAGGTGAGAAACTATATGAGTGGTTGAATCAACATTCTAAAATTACAAAACCTTCTATCTCAAAGTTATAATAGACATGACAGATAACCAACTTCTATCTCAAAGTTTTTTGAGTGACCTATGGATGTAGTAACAAACTCGACATACAATAAAATTTCGATCACTACTGGTACTAATGTCAAGTGTAACAAGTCATGACCCCAGGCTCTAGGTAGCTTCAGCTTCAGGCATCCACAATTGCGGTGACTCCAAGGTCCACATAGTTTCAGCTTTGGACATTGACACTGGTGGTGTCAATGGGAACAATGCCATTGACTGCAAGGCAGTAATGCGGTGAACAAGTAGGCCTGTCATTGTTAAATAACTTTTACTGCAAGGTTGTCAGACCTACAAAGAGCATCGAGTTTAGTGTTGCTTTGTCACGACAATTACAACGTTGTTGTGAGTCTGGAAATCTTTGGAGGTTGGGTGTCCTGTGCGATGATGACCTCGACATTAGGTACATGCCAGACATTTATTATCTGACATTGCAGTGTTAATGTGATTTCCATCGTCGACAATGGGTCGATTGCATTAGCACAAGAAATATTAATTGTGTAATTAATTAACATCCTTGAAGGACATGAATCCCAAAAAACGTCTAAAACTTTTCAAACAATCATGTGTTAAAAGAATACATTATTTTATATTTTAAAAAATAAGAAATTGTATTTTCCATGTCTAACATTAGGTTGCACACATAAAATTTTTTAAGTTAACCGAAATTAATATATAGTCAACTCAGGTCCACAGAAACGATCAAATTCCCTAGAGTTAGGTTATTTCCATCATGTTGGTTGAGATAGAAGGATCCACCACCAGGACAAAGAAATAAGGTAGCAATAAAAGCACATGTTCAAACGCAAGCTGGGGATGGAAGCACTCTATGACCAGGATGGCACTATGTGCTTATCAACCTGTGATCCTGATGAACTACTCAAGATATTCTTGCGGCGAGGCCATGTCGATTTATTTGAACCAGACAAGTCAATACTTCAAGCATCGAGCAAATTCCATTTTTTTTTAAATATTGGATCTACTGCAATAGAAGAAATGCATTCTCCTTATTCAAAGCACGGGAAACAACAAGAAGATTGATATTTGGTGGAAGTATCTCTGGAATATCTACTACATCATGGTCTCTTCTAAAGAATGATACAAAATCATTAGATGAAGGTGGTAGTAAAAGGTGATCTTCATAAACCAAATCATTACCTGAATACGTCAAACTTCTTGCAGAAGGTGGTAGTATAAAGTAATCTCCAGAAAGTGTTGCAAATTCCATAGTCCATAATTCCTTCCAGTTAACTTTTCCTAGATACTTGTCGATGCAGGCATCAGAAACTTTTGAGAGGCTCGTTCCCTGGTTATATACCCACCTTCAAGTACCAGGAGAATATTCTTGCAAAGAGCGGCAAGATCTTCAACCTAGATGCAATTATATGCATAGGAATAGTGAAAAAAATGTGTCGTAGTGATAGAAAGTTGATTGTATGTGGAGTTTGTTACTCCATCCAGAGGTCGGTGAAAAAACTTTGAAAAAGAAGCTGACTTTCTGTCAAGTCTATTACCACACCTAGAAATACCTCGACAAACCTTGAAATAGAAACTCTTGTAATTATAGGATGTTGATTCAACCACTCATACAGTTTCTAACATTCGTGAGGATCCAAATATATAATTTCCTTCTAAGTATATTTGTGCATGGAGTAATATTTGGCATCACTTCCGAATATTCTAGACCATTCTGTAAGCCACAATATGTGTGACTCCTCTGACGAAAGATAAATTCTTGTGTAGTCTGAAGGATTTGATACACATGCCAAATATGCGTTGTTGGAAGAAACTATATACTTAAACAACGAAGCATTTTGCAAGTGACTTGAAAGTCCCTTCAAATTTTCAGTAAAAAAACAAAGAAGTTCAATATACAAATCTTAAGGCAGGCCTTTCAACCAACCAAAGGATCGAATATAGGGAGAATACCAATTGTAAGATACTTGAATTTTTTGTGTATGTTTTTTGTTGGCTAAAAAAAAAAAATTCACTCAAAGAGGACGTCACATAAAACCATTCTCTCATATTTCAATTGGGACTGAATGGCATCTCTAATTTGTCTCACATGTGGATGACTAGGAACATTACAAGGAAGGCACCTTAAAGCCCAAGTTTTCGATGATAGAGGGAAATGGGAATAAGTATTTAAAATGAATGATGGAGGATGATAGTATAATATTCCATAAATCTTGGTTTAATGTGTTTTAATGGGAGATGTCCTTTACATTTTTTCATATTAATGACAATCTTTTCGAATATGTGTGGTGAGTTGTCACTAATAACATATGAGTTAACATTTCCATATGAAAGCATATTCTCAAATATGACAACTTGTAATATATGCACAGTATTAAAGAGGGACATGATGTCAACACCTTTGTGGATGATAGTGGGGTAGCACAATATTGAACTCTTACTATGATGATGCCTTAAAAAAACTAAAATAACCAACAATTTTTGCCATTTCAAGATGGA
>ML784781.1:592516-606952 GCA_009831015.1 Picea engelmannii | reverse complement strand
CCTTTGTGGATGATAGTGGGGTAGCACAATATTGAACTCTTACTATGATGATGCCTTAAAAAAACTAAAATAACCAACAATTTTTGCCATTTCAAGATGGACACAAAAAAATCATCAGATCCCATAATATTCACCCATTAATGCGTTTTAATGGGAGATGTCCTCTAGCTTTCCTCTCATTAATTCTAATATTTTTGAACCTGTTTGGTGAGTTTTCACTAGTAAAATCATAATTAATGTGCAATGGGAAGGGCGGAAGGTGGAGGGTATGGAGAGGAGCGAAAAATGCTTTTAAACTTTTGTGAACCTGGGAGTTCGTGAGCCCGTGAAACTTTGAAGACTCGACAAAGTATGGAAAGGTGGGTCAGTTAAACAAAGTCATCATAGGTAGAGTCAAGCTTGCGATTTCGAGGAGTCCGAGGTCAAATTGTAGATCACCTAATTTTTGGGTGCAATATGTATACCCTGAACATGGGGCATCAGAGTTCGATAGTGTCTATCCGCGAACCCGTGGTCATAAAATTGGATAAGTATGCAAACAAACGATAGTCGGTTGGAATCGTGATGTGAAGATATCTATGGAGATGAGGATTTATCATTTCTCCACCATGAGAACCTGCAAGCATAGAAACATGACTAAGTATAGAACCAAAAACGAATAATAGAGGGGAAGAAGAAAGGGGAAAAACGGGTAAGTATAGAAGAGGAAAAATAAAGGGAGATAAGAACTTTATCCCTCACACAACAACACTTAGTCTCATAATTACGAAGCCATAGAAACACATTAACTATGAGAAAAACATTCTCAGCTATGAAATATAGTTGGATCTCGACAAACTCTGGTTCAAGTCCAAAGAGATATTGTTTATATCCATTTCAACATTTTTCATATTATTTTATTTTAATAGTATTTTTGGTGGCCCAACTATAAAACCATGTTCCAATTTGTGTTTCTCAAGTGGAGATGTGTTTTTGAAGACACATTTCCTTGAACCACAGTCCAGGGGTAGGGAAAGCGCAACGTTGACTGTTTGTTGAGAAGACATTTGTTGAAGATTAAGCAATGTATTTCCAAGTGCATGTATCATTTGCATAGTATCAATATGATTTCTTTCATGTTCTTTGTGAATTCTTATGAATGCAGTTGTCATAGATTTGTCAACCTTTTCCATGTCACTTTGGCTATGACAGAGGTGGGATCTATGGCGAACAATGAACTTCAAGAAGAACACCAAGATAACATCACACTCATGTTTCTCTGGTCGTAGTAGTCACATATGAAAATGTTTTGCAAGAGGATTTTGGCTCAGAAATTCCCAGTATTGAAAATGATTCCTTGCAAAATGGAAATAGAAAGCAACAACTGACGAACAAGAATGCAACCACGACACTAAGACTCACCGGTGAATGGGAAAGGACAGAAGCGTAGCCCCTGGCCTGAAAACTGCAACATGTCCAATTGTTGATGCAGGACCCCAACCTTGCAAAATTGAAGCAAACAAGAGAAAGCAACAAACAACAAACCAATGAACAAGTACCAACAAGCCCAACTATAGTTGCATGACCTCAACTCTGCAAATTTGAATCAAACAACAATAAGAAGCATCCAACAAACCAACGAGCAAGCATTAACCAATCAACCAAGAATGTTGGGGAAGAACAATATTTCCCAAATTCACTGCAAAGAAGATTGTATAAAAAATTTGGAGGAAAATATATTGTAACACGTCTGTTAAGAAAACATTTCAGGCTGTGAGGCCTTTCAAGTAAACATTTAAGGTTGTGAAGACCGTGCAAAGGCCTTCCACTATGTAAACATTTAAGAAAGTTGAAGTTTGCACGGTTGAAATTTTGGATCCGCAATTGGAACTACGCTTCTGTTGCTCCCCATTCATGGGTAATATTCACTTACATGGTTGCATCCCTATTCAATTTTTTTTTTTAATTAATTAATTTTTATTTATTTATTTATTTATTTTTCAGTTTTCAGTTTGCAAGTAAGAATTTTTAATATCGAGAGTGATCAAAATCCTCTTACATAACATCTTTGTATGTGACTACTACGACCAGAGAAACAAGATTGTAATGTTTTCTTCGTCTTGTTCCTGAACACCAATGTTCGATACAAAATCCACCTCCATCACACCCACAGTGACATATAAAAAAGGAAATCGAATTTTCTCCTCACATACAAAGATGTTATGTAAGAGGATTTTGACTCACGCATCTCTAGTATTGAAGTTTTTCACTTGAAAAATGGTAATAGAAAACAACAAACAACGAATAGGAAGGTAAACATAACAAGGAAACCTACCCATCAATGGGGAACAACAAAATCATAGTTCCAATCATGGTTGTAGAATCCCAAGTGTGAAAACTGCAAAAAGAGAAACAACAAACAAGAGAAACAACAAAAGGAAAACAAGAAACCAGTGAACAAGAAACGAGCAAGCATCAACCAGTGAGCCAATAATATGAAGAACAATATTTCTCATATTCATTGCAGACAACATTGTTTATATAAAAAAAAAATGGACGAAAATGTATTGTAACAGACTGGTTAAGTAATGCAGGAATGCAATCATGGCACTGAGACCCACTGGTAAATGAGGAAGGACAAAAGTACAACCCTTGGCCTGCAAACTGCAACAACAGGTCCAACTGCAGATGCAGGACCCAACCTTGCAAAGTTGAAGAAAACAAGAGCAAGAAGCAAACAACAAACCAATGAACAAGTACTAAAAGGCCCAACCGCAGCTGTAGTACCTCAACTCTGCAAAGCTAAATCAAAAAATAATAAGCAGTATCCATCGAACCAACGAGCAAGCATCAATCAGTTAACTAGGAATGCTCTTGAAGAACAATATTGGCCAAATTCACTGTAGACAAGATTGTATCAAAACAATCGGAGGAAAATTTATTGTAACACACTTGTTAAGAAAACATTTTAGGTTGTGAGGCCTACCAGGTAAACATTTAAGGATCTGAGGACCGTCCAAAGGCCTCCCACTATGTAAACATTTAAGAAAGTTACAGTTTTCACAATTGGCATTTTCCATCCGCACTTGGAACCGCACTTCTATTGTTCCCCATTTACAGGTAAGTTTCACTACCATGGGTGCATCCCTATTCGTTGTTTGTTTTTTTCTAGTTTGCAAGTAAGAATTTTCAATACTGGGAGCGATCAAAATCCTCTTCCAGACCATCTTTGTATGTGACTAATACGACCAGACTAACATGACTATAATGTTGTCTTGGTCTCGTTACTGAGTGCCAATGTTCGACATATAACCCACCTCCATCGCAGCCACAATGACATATAAAAAAGGAAATTGTATTTTCTCCTCACATACAAAGATGTTCTGCAAGAGGATTCTGACTCAGGAATATCCAGTATTGAAAATTTTCACCTGCAAACTGGAAATATCAAACAACAAACAATGAATAAGAGGGTAAACATGGCACTAAAACCCACCCGTCAACGAGGAACAAGAGAAGCACAGTTCCAATCGTGGTTGCAAAATCCCAAGCGTGCAAACTACAACAAGACCAATAGGCAAACAAGAGAAACAACAACATGAAAATAAGAAACCAATGAACAAACAATGAGAAAGCATCAACTAGTGAACCAATAATGCCGTTGAAGAACAATATTGCCCATATTCACTACAGACAACATTTTATACAAACAAATCGAAGGAGAATTCATTGTAACAGGCTTGTTAAGTAAACATTTAAGGCTGTGAGGCCTGTTAGGTAAACATTTAAGTCTGGCAGGACCGCCGAAGGGCCTCACGTTGTGTAAAAATTTAAGAAATAATGCAGTGTGGCAGGTCTATTACATACACAAAATAATTATTATATTATTTTATAATAATATAAAATAATAACAATAATAAAAAATAGTAATAATAATAACAATAGTTCGAACAATAGAGACTATGCAAAAAAAGCATTAGTCAAAGGACAAACAAATCTGAAGTCAACTAATAAAAACCTGACTCTTGATGCTCAAAACTTTGGATATCTAAACATTTTAATAAAAATAGTAAAAATTCAGAAAGACTGTAGATGATCAAAAACTTTGGATATGCTAACATATAAAAAATTTGGAATAGCAAAGCTGGAAATAAGACCTCTAATCTGTTATCCAATCAGATCATGACATATATTGTATTTTTTATTATATACAAATCAATGTTTTTAGTTCTCTAGTTCCAACAATAGAGATTATGCAAATATTTTTAGTCAAAGGACAAACTAATATGAAGTCAACGAATTATCGATCTCTATAGTCCCTCTACGCCTTCGGCAGGGACTAATAACATGAAATCACTTTGTTGAAACAATGGAATAACATGTTTCCTCTTTCAAAATTTGCAAATTTCGGGGAAAAATCTCTCATTTCACTATTCCTAACTTTTTTCAAGGCTTCACTATTCCTAACTTTATTTTTTGAAGTTTAGAATTTGGAGAGTATCTGACTTTCTACATGCCCACGTTCTTATATTGAAGTATGAAATTGAGCTCAACACAAATAAAACTATGGAGTGTGTATATATTTCCCAAATTTGTTCAGCAATATTAAACACAGACATAATATCAAAATTAAGTTTATAATATTCAAATTACCATTCAGTTAATTAATTTGAAATATATTTTTTAATTTTTATTAAAATTGTTTGTATAAAGTTTAAATGGTTTAAATTAATGTAATAAAGGGATTCTCTATATTTAAAAAAAAAAAATCCAAAAGGGGTTGGATCCAATGGTGGAAAGCGATGAGTTTTTCACCATTGGGCAAGGTTCAATTCTTGTGAGGGCCTAACCTGAAGCCATGGGGGCACCTTGAGATAATGGTCGAACATGTGGTTGCACCCAAAGATCCTATATTAAATGGTATCGTGACCTATGCACACATAAGTGGATCAAATATCACCCCCATGTACTTCAACTTTTAAACCCAAAGGGGTTGGATCCAATGGTCGAAAGCGATGATTTTTTCACCATTGGGCAAGGTTCAATTCTCATGAGGGCCTAACCTGAAGCCATGGGGGCACCTTGAGTTAGTGGTAGAATGTGTGGTTACACCCATAGATACTATATTAAATGGTATCATGACCCATGCACACATAAGTGGATCAAATCCCACCCCCATGTCCTTCAATGTTTTTTTGCCTGTAGGGGTTTGGTCTAGTGGCCAACGGACATAATGTTAAGGAATTTGTGTTGTTACGCAGGTCACTAGTTCAAACCTCGATTTATACAGAGGCGTGCTTGCGGGCTATGCGATTCTCCCTAGGTGTTATAAGGTAGCCGACATGATTTGACCTCATTTCACACGAGTACAATACTGCCACCGTTGTCGATTCCCCTAGTCATAAAAAAAATAAAAAATAGATTCTGTTGTCAAAGAAGTATGTAGTTCACAAAACAATAATGAAAACACTCATCAATAAGTTGGAGATTGTAACAAGTGTTGCATGGCAGCGTAGTCCTTGCCAAATAATAAACTAAGTTGCCATGTTGTATATGTCCATTGATTTGTTGTCTTTATTAGAGGGCTAGTGGACACAAAACTATACCATTTATAAAGGCACACATGTGTTGGAATCTGTTGGAAGCACGGTCAACAAAATTTTATATTTGAATCTGACACCCTATCACAAATTATCCTTGCATGTAAAATATAAGGAGCGAAAGTTGCAGATGCTACAATAGAGTGGCTTTTATTTAAATGGAAGTATTGGGCAGGGAAAAAAAAACTAAACGTGCATTTATAATTATGGATTAAAGAGCCTCTTAAATTCTTGTAGAAAGAGGTTCAATTCATCTATTAATAGTTGTACAGGAAAATGATTTAATTTTAAAAAAAATACAAAATTGAACAAAACAATATTAAACATTGGAAAACACCATAAATTTGCACTCAACATGTTAACTAATATGTAGTCACGAAAATGATTTAAAATTTTTGTAAGATTACAAAAAATTCAATCAAACAATGTTAAACATTAGAAAACATCATAAATTTGTAGTCAACATGTTAACTAATATGTAGTCAATGGGAAAACCCATCACTATAATCTCCTTGGAACATACCAAAAAAACATTTTTCATAAAAAATATTGTGAAATTGAGTTCAGTTGGATAGTTTCTTTGTCTTTCCCTTTTACAAAATCTCTCAAATGTCATTTTTTTCCTATTTGTGACCAAAATGCGTGAAGTGCCATGTCACTTCAGGGTTGTACCACTCCAATAGTTTTCAATGAAGAACAGGTTGATATCGCCAAACGCCGAAGAGTCAGAGTCAAGAACTGTCGAGATACTTAATGAAAAGGTACATTAATTTTGGGTTAATGGGGCCAAGTGTCATAGGCAAGTGGAAGCCATGAGAGAAGGACAAGTGGCATAAACTAGTAAAGACATGTGACATCATAAATCTCTGTATCCCTAAGCACCTAAGAGACGTGGCATCAATCTGTTGCTGAAACGTATCATAAAACTATCATAAATAAGTCTTGTCCATCAGTCAGGGGACGTGGTGCTCATATAGACCGTGACAAGTGGCACTGGTTTAAATAATATCTTTTGTTCGTCATCTGTACTGTTTCAGGTGACATGTGGCACATACTTTTTATATGACAAGCCAGCCTTTTGACGTGTCTTATAGCTCATTTGTATACCCTTTTAAACATTATCACAATGAACTATCTTCAGGACTTTAAAACTTCGTAGATCCGAGGTTTTTGTTGTTTATATGCCTTGAAAATGCCCAAGCATGAAGTCCGGAAGTGATCGTTGAAGGTTTTGTTTTAACATTTAGACATGCTTATAATGCAGAGAACACAAGAGAATTTTGATGAAATTTAATGGAATTCATCAACAAATGATATTGTAAGGGCCTTATTAATACATAACGATCATGGATTTGTTTAATTGAAAATCAATTCCCTAAGATTTTGTCCAAAGGAAAAGCATCCTCTAATTTGTATATGCACTGAGTCCATTTTACAGAGAAAGATATATACCATTTCAGGAAATCTAATCTCAGCTTTATTGCCCGCCTTAGCTTCCATGCTAAGAAAACCTACTCGTTCCCTAATTAATACCTGTGGAAAATGCCTCCATCTCAGATTCAAAGAAGCGTTGCCCAAGTTCAAAGATCTTGGACACTGGCTCCTTCTCGTGGCCACGATCCCTCACCCTGGTGAAGACCTGTGTTTACAGGCAACTCATCTACTTCTGCATGGACTATGCCATCGTTCTGCTGTTCCTCGTGCTATGCACCGTCTTCTGGGAGATCTTCTCGTTGCCCTTGGTCCTAGAGGCGGTCGTCGCCCCGTGCATCTTTTATTCTGAACAGAGCCAGCTGGCTGCGGTCCTCAACCTAAGCTTACGGAGGGGGCAAGTGTTGGCCATGGGTTTGTTGTTCCTCGTGGTCTGCACCCTCTCCTGGGAGCTCTTGTCGTTTCTCTTACTCTTGGCCGCGGTCATCGCCTGGTACGTGTTGTACTTGTTACAGAGACACTGCCCGTGGTCTTCAACGGGGCAGCGCTGACCTGGTTGGCTGTGCTGACAACCCCGGTGCTCCTGCTCATCGAGAGTATAAGGAGATAATCTTCGTCGCAGTTGTGGTCGGGTTTGCATGGCTTCGATGACTAGATGACTAGGCTTGCATGGCTTCGATGACTAGGCTTAGAATGGGCACATAGCATTGCATGGCTTCGATGACTAGGCTTAGAATGGGCACCTACACCTCTTTGCCTCCTAATAATGGTAGTCGTAGCTTGCGTTCATCTTTGGATATTGTCTGTTGGACATGGGTGCGTCCATTTTCACACCAGAAAAATCGAATTCGTATTTATTATTTTTTCATAATGTTATATCCATTTTACATTACTATGGATACGTATAACTATAAAGCACCTATGTAGAATAGAATAAGATTCTTTACGCTTTCAATTACTCTCTATGTCATATGACAACTTTTAATTGTTACACATCTCCCTCACTCGAGAAGTAGAAAGCACGCGAAATTAGAGAGATCAAGGGTGTAAAAACTGTGAGCACTTGATTACAAAGGAAAATACTATTACATTTATAGTTGGAAAGGTCACCAAGAAACCACGAACAGAATCCTAGAAGTATGGATCTAGAATCTCTTATGATCTAAAATTAAACTCTAGTAAAACAACCCACGAAAAAATCTCTAACAACATTCTAAATTCACAATTATTTTAGAAGTTTCGACATTATTCTAACATCCCCTTTTAATAGAGAAATTGATTTTCTACAATACCTAACTTGTTTCTAAAAACTTCAAACTTGAGTTTACCAAGAGGTTTGGTAAATATATCAGCCACATTATCATTTGTATTACAAAAAATCAAACCAATTTTGATCCAGATTTTATGAAAAGAATGAAGTGAATACACATTATTAAAATATGCTTAACACAAAATAACAGAGATACAGTAAAACTGGTTTTCTATTCAATAAGGAAACAAGTTGAACTATAACATACAGTGGAAAACAAGCTTGCTGGAATGGTGGTGGCTTACCTCTGAGAAGAGATGTGACAGTTACGCTCATTCGCAAGAAGATGGTTACAATGAGGATTTGAAATCCTTTTACAATAAACAGGAATGTCAAAAACCTTAGACATCCAAAAACCCAACTCTAAGAGATGAAGCAACAAAAGTCATGTGGGCCCCGTTTGGGTAAGTTAGTACATCAGCTTCCCGGGGTCGTAACTTTTGCATACGATCTTCGTTTTAGGTGCACAATAGCCCGTTGGAAAGGTCTAACCGAGAAGAACAATTTTCAATTGGCCTAGGTAAGTGCCCTTCATAGTCACCCTGGCCCTAAATCCCCAAAAAACATTGTTTAGGGCCTCAAAATGGCCCCGAAAGTTTGGAACCCGAAAAATTGTCGAAAAACTGCAAAGGTGGAAAACTTTTTTTCGAGCCAGTGGAATAGGTGGGTAGCCACTAATATCCACCTAGATCAAATTTCCTTTGATTCAATCTTCTCTCTCACAAAGTGGTGTTGTAGCTCGATGTGTTTTGATCTTGCATGATATATTGGATTATGTGCCAATTTGATAACACTTTAATTGTCGTAATTGATGCATGTTGTACCATTTTTCTCCTCTTCGACATCTCCAAAGATTCTCCGCAACCAAACAACTTCACATGTAGCACTGGTCAAGGATTTATACTCAAATTATGTTGATGACAAAGAAACAATTGGTTGTTTCTTGCTACCCCAAGAACACAACCCCTGATCCTATATGAAATGCATAGCCTAAGGTAGATCTTTTGTCATCAGGATTTCCTGCCCAATATGAATAAAAAAAAACCGTCAGTTCAACATCAGATTCATCAGTATACAGAATACTAAAATTTATTGTTCCTTTCAAGTATCAGACGACTTTCTTTGCAGCTTTCCAGTGGCTCTCAGAAGGCTTAGCCATGAAATGACTAAGGATGTTTACTGAGTATGCAATGTTTGGTCTGGTAGTGGTGAGGTAGTTCAAACTTCCCACCAACTAACGATATAATATATCATCTTCCTCTTTAGTTCCGTCATCACTATTCTAAGGGAGTTGACATTGCTTTACATTCACTCATATGGAAATTTTTAAGAATTTCTTTTGTGCAATAAGTGTCTTACCAGGCTCCCTCTAGACTTGAAGTCCTAAACAATAATGCAATTCACCGAGGCCTTTCATCTCAAATTCTTGAGACAACTGACTTTTAATCTCATCAATTAACTTGTGTGCACTTCCTGTAATAATGAGATCATCCACATATAAATATATTAAAGAAACATTTCCATATTCATGTTTCTTAATATGCAAGTTAGGACGACTCTTTCTTTTCACAAAGCCTTTCTGATAAAATAATGAATCAATATTTACATACCATGATCTCGGTGCTTGTTTCAAACCATATAAGACTTTCCTTAACCCGCAGACTAGATGTTCTTGTCCCCGCTTGACAAAACCTTCAGGTTGAACCAAACAAACCTCTTCCTTCAAATCACCATTCAAGAAAGCAGATTTGACATCTAACTGATGTATTTTCCATTTATATGTTGTAGCTAAGGCAATCAGTACTCTAATTGTATTCAATTTAGCTACTGGTGCAAAAGTGTCATCACAATCAATTCCCTCCTTTTGGGAATATCCTTTTGCAACTAATCTTTCCTTATATTTGTCAATGCTACCATCAATGTTTTCATAATATTCATCATACCATTATTTATGATAGAACATATGGTTTGATGCACCAAAATCTATGAACCATGCATTTTCATCATCAGTTTCAACAGACAATGTAGCTTCAAAAATAAACAACTTAATATTTTTAAATCCATCATTGATTGAAGTGTCTTTATGAACAAAATTTCCAGTATGCCTTTTATATCTTTGATTGGACTCATGATTCTTTCTTCTATAACAATATTTAGCAAGATGTCCAGGTTTGCCACAATATTCACATTCAATATTTCTCTTAATATAAGAATCAGGATGTGCCATACCTTTCTGCTTTGCTTGAAACCTGCCTCTGTTCTTGTCCCACAATTTACCTATGTATGATTTTTTACCTCTTGCAATTAATGCCAAATATGAACCACTTGAGTCCATATCATAATTCTTCATTATTTCTTCCTCTTGAAGAATAATTCCAACCAATTCATCAAAAGTAGGGGGTGTTTGTCTAGTAGAGAGTGCTGAAATAAAAACTTCATAATCTTGCACTAAACCTTTCAAAGCGATAGTTACAAAATCACTACTGGAAGCCTTTTCACCAATATCACCCAACTTATCACTTAAATCTTTAATTTGGGATACAAAATTACTTATGCTTTCATTGGCTTCTATTTTGATAGATAAAAGATTAGTTTATAAGAATAAAATCCGGTTTGCATTAGAGGTTTCGTACAAACCTTTGAGAACGTCCCACGTCTCTTTGGAAGTTGTACAATATCTTCTATGAGGAATGATGTTGTCCTTTACGGACATTTGTAGCAACACTTTCGCATTCATTTCTCATTTTTCTCAATCTGGAATTGAGGAAGCAGTTGTGGGCTTGGGCTCGTCTCCTTTCACAATCGTCCACAGATTATATACTTCAAGCATATTTATCAACTTAAATTTCCAGTTAACATAATTTTCTCCATAAATTTTGATGGATTCATTTAGATAAGAATCAACGAGAGGATTTGACATCTTCCACGACAAATAATTCAACAAGCTCAACAGCATAAACTTAATTGAACTACCTTTTTACATCTGGAGTCAATGAAATGGTTTACCGTGGAGAATCTCATATTTGTTGAGCAACAACATGGGATCACAGATCATGTCTCACATCCACTAGGAAATGAACACACGATGGCACAAAACTAGCACGGTCAAATTTTATGGTGGCAGCCCGCAAATCGGTCCTCAAAACCACAAATCAATCCTCAACAACAACGATTTTCTCACGTCCTCTCTAGACACAAGAAACCCTCTCTTCACTCGTTGTGTGGCAGTATCAAACAAAAACTGTATGATTTACAACATAATTGGTTTTCTCCTCAGCGTGCAATGATTACACCGGATCCTTGCTCAAGGAACCAACATGCTTCTCTGTTGAAAAAATCGTAGTCGTTTTGAGAAAGAAACAATTAAAATTCATTCCAATTTGACATATATTCTTGGACAAGGGATTCGAGTAGCAAATCGTCCCTATAAACAATGATATCATCAACAAATCTTCTGGTCCTCCACACGGAAGAAATGTCACAACGATCCAGATTAGGTTTGTAATCAATTCCTAGCCCAGGTCTCTACACAAGTCGTAATTCACACTTCAAGCTTCTCCACACATGACAAGTCACACGCCCCTTCTTCTAGGCTCTGATACCAAATTAAAAATATAGATCAAGGTTGTAGAAAATGTGATCAAAGATTCTCATCTCACTTGATTACAAAGGAAAACACTATTACATTTATAGCTGGAAAGCTCACCAATAAACCAGAACAAAATCCTAGAAGTATGGATCTAGAATCTCTTATGATCTAATATTAAACTCTAGTAAAACAACCCATGAACAAATCTCTAATAACATTCTAAATTCATGATTACTCTAGAAGTTTAGACATTATTCTAACAATTAGAATATTTTTAATTTCAATTTTTCTCTCTAATGTAGAATTATTTTAATTAAGATGGATATGAGAATATTTTATTAATGTCCAACATTGGAATTTTTTTTATTATTAATTTTTTTTTAAATGTTATATATCAATTCCATATTGAGCACAAAATGAATTACACATCTCCCTCATAATAGGGTGTAGAAAGTGACTTTCAATAGAATAAAAAAATAACAAAAAACTTTTAATATAGATTTTGAAAAAAATATTATGTAACAATTTTCACATATTATATATTAAATTTTATTTAAAAATTTAAAGAAAAGACAATTGTTACTTACCATATGAGTTTAATGATGATGTTTTGATTTTGATGTGATCATATATATAGATGTGATAATTTTTTATAATTTTAAAATATTTTATTTATTTATTTATTTATTCTCAACTTAAAATTTATTTACTTTTAGAATATATTTATTAGTTCTTTTGAGTTTTTTTTTTCAATTTTAAATCATAAATTAAATATATTAACATTTTAAATAAAAATTATAAAATAATAAATAATACTATAATATGGAGTTTATAGATTTGAGAGATTTAGGGACATCATATGTAAGAATGAAGATCACAAATGTTTTATGTTTTTTATTATAATGATGAACATTTTTTGAAATTTCAATTTTTACAAAAATATAGGATAAATTTATTAATTTTTTTATATATTTATAAATAAGGTTTTTATTATATAAAAAATATTGGTTGGATATTTTTTTTCATTTTTTTGGAAAGAGAAAGTTATTATTTTTATTTGGAAAAAAAAGATTTTTTTTTTTTTTTTTACAAAATGGAAAAATCTATCATATCTATTAAGAAAAACCACTACTTATTTCCTTATATTAAATTCTATGAAAAACAATTTTAGATCTTAATTTAGGAAAAAAAACATTTTCACTTAAATAATAATAAAAAAAAAAAACATAATTTTCTTTATGCTTATCATGGAAGTTACCTTCAATAAAATGATATACTTTTTAATAACATCTAACTTTAATCTCATATATCAAAAATAAATAAATAAAAATAAAAATATTTTATTTATTTTAAAAAAATAGTAACAAAATTTAAAATAATATTAAAGTATATATATTCAGATTTTAATGAAACTAAAAATAAAATGTCAATAAAATAATATTTTTCTTAAATAAATTAATAATTATTTATAATATTAAATTATCTTTTTATATATATATATATATATGTTGATACTGAGAGGGGGGTGAATCAGTATGAAGTACAATTTAAAACCTTTTTCAACTTATACTTAAACCATTCAACTATATCCAATGAGAAATGAGCAATAGTATAAGATTTACACCAATACACCACAATACACCATGCACAATATATGAGAAATAATCAATAGTTATTGTTCAAGGGAAGTAATGACTTCCAAAGATAGCTACAGCTTCCAAATGTAAAGGGAGGGATAAACCTCCAAGAGAAAGATACAATCTTCCAATATCAAGAGAGAGTTGAACTCTCCATCATTGCCCCTTCCTTCCACCCAAGAATATATGAGAGATAATAAAACTTTACATTAAATCATCACCATCAACCAATCATCACATAGAACCCGATAATGTTTCCTGAGACTTCTTCAATTTCTGCAATTCTTCAATTCTTAGAGTACTCTGATCCTATAGATAATATTACTCAATGTATTATCTGAAACTCCTCCAATTTTCACTCCTTGAATCCTCCGCAAAAAGAGGTTATAGAAAGAATGGTAGACTTTATTCAATTCTGTTCTATTCAAGAGAGTGAACTTGCACAGAATGCCCCGTGCTCAATAATTAACATCTGATTCTGAAACTTGCACACAATAAACTACAGTCCGTACTCTTTCCAATGAAATTTATCCCACTTCATTTAGATTCTCGATGAAGAAGTTATGACTGTTTTACCCGGAACACATGTTTATTGACTAGCTTCAGGACTGGTCACAAACCCTATCTTCCACAGAGTGTATCTCCATAATTATAGAGAATCAAGAGATGAAATTTTAATCAGAGGTACCTTGATATGTATTCTCAATACCATAGATATTTCACCATCTGGATCGTTCTAAAAAAAAAATTATAGCAAAAATGGTAAGATGACCTGAAAATAACATACCTTAGAACACATCACCAAAAGACTTCATCCTCCCTTGAAATCCGACCTTCTTTTCTTCTTATTTCCTCTAAAATTTGACTTGTATCAAATGAATGTATAATGAT
>ML784781.1:545505-591176 GCA_009831015.1 Picea engelmannii | reverse complement strand
GATACATTTCCCTCATAAAAGAGGGTTGCCTTCTAGGGAAAAAAACCCTAACATAATCTCTACCGTTAGATCTGCGACCTTATAATGAACGGTCCAGATTTACAATGAAATTACAATATAATTTTACAAGGCAATTTTTTCTTTGGGGGCTCCACCCCTGAACCCCCACTGGGGACTCGCTTTCCGCCAGACCCCCCAGCCGGGGGGATAGCCCCCCCAGACCCTGCAGAGGGGGTACCCCCCCTCTGCACTCCCCCGCGTGGAAGAGTGTACATACTTCTGGGGTGTAAATACTTCATGGGGTATAAACACGGCTAAAAGCAAGGACCTCTGAATCAGGATGATAATCAGGCTCCACAACCAACACTCTCTACATTGTCTTTGTATCCCCAAAAGGAATCAAGGTTGGTTTCTTCATCTGAATCTTCTTCACAAATGATTTCTTCTTCTTTAGAATTCCTATGATCATCATCCTGGGTTTCTTGGGTTATGAAGAGGACTTCTCCTCCATCATTATCTTCTTCATCACTCTCATCTGAGGAGATGTCATCATCCTTGGAGTAGAAGCTCTTTTTATTGTTGAGACTTCTTTTTTTATAGTAACAGTTTTCAGCAATATGTCATATTCTACCACAATTAAAGCATTTGAGAGGAAACTTACCTTTGTATCTTCCACTTCCTTTCTGGAACCTTCTTACGAAATTTTCTATTTCTTCATCAAGGTCGTTATCCTTGTATTTTGTCTTCTTTATGGATTTAAAGGCTACTTCATTGTTTGTCTGGTCGCTTTCTGTACCTGTTTTCATTTCATATGCCATAAGAGTCCCATGTAATTCATCCATTGTCATTTTGGTCAAGTCCCTAGTTTCTTCAATGGCGGAGACCTTAGCATCATACCTCAAGAGAAGTGATCTCAACACTTTTTGTACAACCAATGATTAATCGAGCTCTTCACCTAATCCTCTGATAACATTAACAACTTCATCAACTCTAAGAAGATAGGTTACAATATCTTCCTTTTCATTCATCTTCAAATTTTCAAATTCTGCTCTATGTCGTTGAAGCTTGACCTGCTTAACTTTTGGATCACCTTCGTAGATATTATTGAGTTTGTCCCATACCTCTTTAGCAGTTCTGCATCCCATCATTTTTCTAGCAATGTTTGGTGCCAATGCTGCTAGAATGACATGTCTTTCTTTTGAATTACAACTCATAAAATTCTTCTCATTTGGATGGGTTGGAGCATTATTTGGGATTACATAGCCATTTACAACTGAGTACCAAATTTCTACTCCCAAAGACGTTAGGTAATTTTTCACTCTATCACTCCAGTATGCATAATTTATTCTATCAAATTTTTGAATCCCATTTGAAATGTGCTCATGGTCATCCATCTTTTCTCAGGATTTTCCTTCCAGTGGTTAAACTGTTCTGAAGGCAACCTGCTTTGATACTAATTGTTGATACTGAGAGGGGGGTGAATCAGTATCAAGTATAATTTAAAACCTTTTTCAACTTATACTTCATTCAACTATATCAAATGAGCAATGAAAAATAGTATAAGAGTTACACCAATACACCACAATACAACATGAACAATATATGAGAAATAATCAATAGTTATTGTTGAAGGGATGTAATGACTTCCAAAGGTAGCTACAGCTTCCAAATGTAAAGGGAGGGATAAACCTCCAAGAGGAAGATACAATCCTCCAATATCAAGAGAGAGTTGAACTCTTTATCCTTGCCCCTTCCTGCCACCCAAGAATACATGAGAGATAATAAAACTTTACATTAAATCATCACCATCAACCAATCATCACATAGAACCTGATAATGCTTCTTGAGACTTCTTCAATTTCTAGAATTCTTCAATTATTGGAGTAATATGACCTTGTAGATAATATTACTAAATGTATTCTCTGAAACTCCTCCAATTTTCACTCCTTGAATCCTCCCCAAAAAGAGGTTATAGAAAGAATGGTAGACTTGATTCAATTATGGTCTATTCAGGAGAGTGAACTTGCACAGAATGCCCCACACTCAATAATTAACATTTGATTCTGAAACTGATACATGATAAACTAAAGTCTGTATGATTTCCAATGAAATTTGTCCCACTTCATTTGGATTCTCTATGAAGAAGTTATGATTGTTTTACCTGGAACACCTGTTTATCGACTCGCTTTAGGATTGGTCACAAACCCTATCTTCCACAGAGTGTATCTCCATAATTATAGCGAAGAAAGAGATGAAATTTTTACCAAAGTTACCTTGATATGTCTTCTCAATACCATAGTGATTTCACCATCTGAATCATTTTAGAAAAAAAGTTATAGCAAAAATGGTAAGATGGCCTGAAAATAACTTACCTTAGAACACATCACCAAAAGACTTCATCCTCCCTTGAAATCCGGCCTTCTTTACTTCTTATTTCCTCTGAAATTTGACTTGTATCAAATGAATGTATAATGATGTTTATTTATGCCATTTATGTCACTTACTTTTAACATTAGGGCCGACCTGACACTTTCTTATTTTGTAATTCTTTTCTTTAATTATCTTCAGGGTCGACATGTACTTCCTTCTTCAATTCACTTTGTCATCTTCAAAAATTCATTTCTCCTCAACCATGAGGATCCACGTGACGTGCCACATACCACCGGAAACAACATGATGTATACTATCCATCCATGGGTGTTGTATCTTCATGTGCATTTTCCTTCATAGGATTCGGTTGGAAAAAAAATCAATAAACTAACATAACAAAGTTATAACTTGACTTAATGTATGAACACATTTTCCAATTATTCTCATTCTTATGCTTATAACCAAAGGTTGGAAAATTTCCACCATGGTAAAAAAACAAAAATAAACAAGTGTTGTGTGGCAGCGTAGTTCTTGCCGGCTTGAATTGGGAATAAATGCACAGGGATAGGAAAAAGTAGTGGAGGTAGATGGAAACTGTAGTGGAGATGTGGCAAGCAGCATGAAGCACAGGTGGTATTCATGCAGTAAATGACACGTGGTGTCTAGAGTACCATTTATTTTTTGAAAGTATATAATATATTTTTCTATGTTGAAAAATTGTGTCTATTTTGTCTGTATATGTGGTAGGACAAAATAAAGTTATTTTCAAATTAAGAAAATATAATTTTTGCATAGTGGAAGATAAAAATTTAAGATGACATAAATATAAAAGGAGATAAAAATCAACTTAATTTGAACTATATCAAAAAATTTACATTTTCCTGGAAATTTAAATGCATTTGTCATATGGATTGGGATTGGGGCTCGCGCGGACCATAAGCATAGTGGAAGATAAAAATTTATGAGGCCATAAATATTTTTTTATTTGAATAATATCAAAAAATAATAGTTTGTTACAAATTCCTTGTAATTTAAATACGTTTGCCATATAGACTAGGATTGGAGCTCCCGCGGACCATAAGAGAAATTATGTACAAGAAACAAGATTGTAGAAAGAAGAAGCAACTGACAGTAGAGTGTAATACCTGAAAATAATAAATTGAAATGTATCGGTCTTTTGCTAGACATTTGTATTTAAAAAAGTGGAATAATTGGGTTAATAAACAAAGTTGGATGTGATCAGTATAGACTTACAACGATGGTACATATGACCCCTTTTGCTATTTGCTTGCTGATGCCTTTTCATTGATTTCGTCGATGACTACTAGAATCATGGTAAGTCATGTTGCCTTTCGTCGATGATCTGCTTCAATTTGCTTTCGAGCCATTCTTCAATGTAGCTTCTGATTGGGGCGACATTAATCTCATTATGGATTTTTATGTTGAAAAGTTCATTTTCCAATTCCTTGAAGTCGATAGAAAGATTCTGCAAGGCCTGGTCAATCTCCTTATTATGTACCGAGTAGTCGACTAGCCAGTTGTCGACATCATCTTGACCATATTCATGGATGTTGTAAAACTTCTTCAAAGACAACTCCTTAAAAATATCAACCTGTTCAATGAAGGCTTGTTTAGTTAAGGGCAAGGAGTTGATGATTAAGTTGGGGTCTTGGAAGTCGTTGGTCCTTCCGGCTAAGTTTATTTTGGCTAGCTTTGTGAACAATTTTTCTTTTTTTGATATGGTTTGTTCACATGACTGGACAATGAGATGCAGGTTCTTCATTTTTTCTTTCCAGCATGCATTGAATTGACCGATCCGGTTTTGGATGGGAGATCTTGTTCTCTTATTTTTGTTTCTGTCATGTCGTTGACAATGGTGCCAAAAGGACGGACCATGTTTAAATAGAAATGTTATTCATCCTTTAACTCCACCTTCAAATGTTCTAGCAACCTATGTGCCCTCGTTCCAAGGGAAGTCATGGTTTGCGATGTTTCCCAGGCCTCAACAATTAGTTCCATTATTTTCTTGATATTATTCTCCACATATCCTCTACAAGATGCAAGGAGACTGGAGGATCCTTTTAACTTGGCTGCAAGAGTTTTTTGCATGGCTATTGCCAAAGGAATGGCAAGCAATGGCATATGAATCAAAGCTTATTCCAATTCCTTGACCCGATCCTTTAGTGTTTCATTCGGCTTCAATGCCTCCAATGGAATCATCAAGAGCATCTCTGGTCACTATGTGAAGTTGGCAAATTTGGGACAGCCGCATATTGGCAAGGTTAACCTCTGAATGAGATTTTCCTTTCTTATTTTTTACATCTTTTTTTTCAATAATTATTTTTTTGGACTAGCTGTCAAAAACAACGCTCTGGAACATGAAGGATTCATCTTCATTGAAATGTTAGGTATCAGATATGTCCATTGGATGACTATGTTGGATTGTGTCTATGGGATGATCAAGGTAGTGGAATACAATATCCATATCAAGTTCAAGTTCCATGTTCTCACTCTGAATTTCGGGCTCTTTCACCTGTCCCACAATTTTTTTTCTCTTCTTGTCCATTGGAAGCTTGTGAGAAGTATCAATTTTAGGGTGAGGAGGGTCATTATATCCTCTGTTTGAAGAACTCTGAGTTGCTTTGTTGCTGTGGTGGGCCGTTGGAGCGATGCTCTAGGATGTTGTACTTTTGGGAGTGTTATTCGTCGATTGAACACTCTTCTCATCGGGGTATTTTTCCTATTTCTTGTTCAATTCAGTGGTGCTTTGGAGTGTGTCTAGGTCGTCGGCATCAGGGATAGACTAGGATGATTAATGGAACACATTCCACACCAATTATGGCTCTCCACAGTAGATACGAAGTAACAGGGTGACATCAAATCAGTCTTCATGAAGCCTATCCCTGTCATCTCACTAGCCTTCTTGACAGTAAGCACTCACTGTGGATATTTGATCATGCATTTGTAGTTGGATTTTCATCCCCTACCTAAAATATCTTTCCATTGGAGCTGATCACTCACCTCTGTTGATTTTACCTCCCCTTTGGGGCTTGCGTATAACTTGTTTCTCATGGTTTCTCTATTTTGTGTTCACGCCATGCCACGCAAAAGGGGCAAGCACAAACACGGGCTGACCTACTACAACTTTGTAGCCTGACACTAGCGTACAGGCCCACCCTCAACCCCTGATCTACCTCTTATCCCTTCCAATAGTCTTGTCAGCCCTCCCTGTTTGACCAAAATTGGCATGATGATGCTCAACCTCCCCTTGGAAATATGGAGCCAATGCCTCAAATTCTGGACGTTGTGATAAATTTTGGTGGTTTTCTAGTAGAGGAGGAAATTCCTCCAAATTGGATGGAAGACACCACTGGGTTGACTGAACCAATTGGCATTGCCATCCCCCTTGTCCATCCTGATTCTGCCATGGGTGGTCTCAAGTATGGCTCTACAGAAATCCATAATAAAGACTGAATCATGTTGTTGCAACAACTAATAAATTATGATATGGAATCTCATACTTGGGAAAACTTTGAATTTCCTTAAACAAACAATTTGAATTTTTAATTGAAAGTGTTATGATATTATTTCATGTTAACTATGTGTGTGTGATACAGATGAGATGATGGTTATTGAGGATGGAAATTTAAGGAAGAAAGGATATCATTTGGATATTAAAGCCCTATGATTGTTGTAGAGTGTAGACCCTTAGTGGGGGTCCGGTAATGAGATGGCACGTTCCTTGTGTGTGAAATAATTGGAAATATGGATCGCTAAAGGACTGTGTAGGAGTGAAGGGATACTTTAGCTTGGAAGTGTGAGTGCAAGAAGGAAGAGGCAGATGGACAATTCCCGTGGCATGGTGGCTAGAATCATGAGGGTGTGACAGAAAGAATAGTGGGTTGAATTCTTACATGAATTAGCTATGTGGAATAGAGAAAAATATTTCCAACTCAAGTGTGAAGACATGAATTTGGAACTTGGAAGGAAGAGCACCATAAGGATAACAAGCTTTAATAACAAAGGCATAGGGATTTTTGATTTTTCTTTTTTAATGTACATTTATTTATAATGCACCGAGGATAGTGCATTAATAAGAGGGAGGAGAATGTAATACCCCAATCTTGAAATCCAATTGTGAATGCACATATGTTTTATATGTTGGTGAGCCAGGATAGTATAGGCCAGAGTGTCAGTGAGATTATTATGCTAGAGAGCCTAGATGGTAAAATGTCAATGATCCTATTATAGTAATATGTATCACTCATATTATTAATAAACTACATCATTGTTGCAGAACAACTAGTCATAAGAGTATGTAGGGGCTAAGACTCCACGAGAGGGAAATGGGGATAAGAGTCTAGGAAGAGGGCCTAAGCCAAGGTGGATTAAGCCCAAGAGAATATCATATTAATATTTCTTAAAGTATAGTTATATGATATTTTTACCTTAAGTTCCTAAGGATAAGGAACATATCACCAAATGGGAGCAAGTGGAGTCAAGGCATTTCCTAGAGTGACAAGTGTCAAGATAGGAACATGCAATATAATGGGGGGATTCTCTCATTATTTGGGGGCAATTCACTCTAACCATTTGTACACCCTTCCATCACCATTTTCATACTTGTACTGGGGAAACTTTGGGAGTCGTTAGTAAGGAGAAAACATGAATCTTTGGAGCTAAAGAAGTGGGTTTTCAGGTCCATGTGTGTTTTGAAGAAGTAGGTTGTCATTCCCGTGTGCATTTGAAGAAGTAGGTTGGCAGGCCCTTGAGCATTCTCTCTGGGTGAGAGAACTGTTGGGAATTGTTTTCCTTGTGCACTAGGAAATAACTACATAGCTCCGAGAATTTTTTTCCATCCTATTGTTGAAGACCCGAAAGGGAAGTGGGATAACTGAAAGATTGTTGAGAAGATAAGGGGTACACTTCCTGGGGTGGGAGAGGTTGTAGGATAGTTGCAGCAATTGACACCTTGACTTGAGATTTATTGTGCTGGTTAGACCTTAGTCTTGCTTAAAATTACTTTTCCCTGGTAGAGTTTCAGCCAACTTGAGGGTAACATGTTGCTGAGATCTTATGATTAGCAGAGTCTATGGATGGGAATAAACTCTGAGGTCTGCATGCAATTGGTGAATTATTTACACAAGACAAGTGTCTCTTTTGTGTTTGTATGGATTTTATGTGATTAATTGTGTTATTTTTGTTATGGGTTTTATGGGTTTTACTTTTCTAATTATGCCTAAGTGTATACAGTGTTAGGAGTGAATAATACTACATAATTGTAATCATATGCATGACATATTATAAATTTAATGGTATCAGAGAAAAAAGAATGGAGGTAAAAAAACTCAGATAGGTGGTTGGGTACTTTACATTACTAGATCGGTGCTTTAAATTTTCCAAATATGGTATCCTTTAGACACAATTAGACACAATTGACCAAACATTGTATCCTTCCATCAAAGTATGCATCTTAAACTTCCAATTCACATAATTTTCTCCATCAAGCTTGATTGACTCATTTAAATAAGAATCCACTAATGGACTCACCATCCTACAAATTTGAATTCAACAAAACAATATCTGCAATCAAGATTACCTTAGAGAAAGTTTTAATTCCTTCCTGTACAACAACAACACAAGACACTCTGCTAGATTGTTGGTTGCTCTCCTTAGCACAGAGAAAACTCCTTTATGTGGACTAAACTTATTGGTTTCTCTCCTCAACACTAGTCGTAACTCAACTTTCTGCTCCATGCGCAGGTTCTAGGAAGGATCTGTTTTGTCAAGATTGAATTTTACTCATCGGAGAATGGATTCTACTTTCTTTCTTCAACGAATGTTTCCGTCACAGTGATCTATCCTTTGGACATTGATTTTTTCTACACTTGGATAGTGATTTGTAGAATGATTTTCCCACATTAGCACACATGTCGTAAGTTCTCGACACATGTCTTAGCTCTGATATCATAATAAAATTCACCAAATCTAATCTCATATGCATGATATGAATTCTCTCTCACACACACTCTGAATTATTGTTGAAATGGTTACATTTATAGGAAGAATTATGTTGTAATAGTTCCTTAAATTATTGGATATAGATATGTTGACTAATCTAGAAAATTAACACTTATGTGAGAGCTAAATAATTCTAGATTTTATTCTAACACCTTATTTTTAATAAAACAAATAAATCTAAAAAGAAAAAATTAGATATTATATATATATATATAATTAATACATTTTTTTATTTTATTAAAAAAATTAAAAAAAAATTATATTTATGAACATTCGAAATATTTGAATAAAAATAAAAATATTCAAAATTATTTGTAAATTTATAAATATGTAAAGTTCTAAACAAAACCTTTATTATTTTAATATTTTAAACCATTTTTGATAAAAATTACTAGGATGCTTTTCATGACTACATAGAGCTAGCCCTCCTAAATAATCCAAAAAACAAGCTAAAGAGAAAGTGAAAGAAGTGAATATTTTAATATTCTAAACCATTTTGTTAAAAATGGTAAAGATGTTTTTCATGACTCTAGCGCGAGAAAGTGAAAAATGTGAAACTAGATTGCAGAAATGTCATCATTAAGTATGACTACTTCAACGTTTGCTTATTTAATTTCTTCCTACAAAATGTTTTGTTTTGTTGGAGCATGTCAAATCATTGTAAGTAAGGAAAATAGTTAGAGCATGTCAAATCAATGTAAGGAAAATACGAATTTTATAAACTTAGTTGATTGTGAGAGATCTTCTCCAATTTAGTCTCGTAGATTTGTGTGTGGTTGAGATTCTCTTTCAACTAGTTTATTAGTGTGTTTAAGACAACTTATGTATGTTAAGCCAAATATTGATGTATTTATATGTGTCATTTCATTGATTTTTAATATATATTACAAAGAACAATTTTCTGTATGTGTGATGGAATATGACTTTCTCACGAGAAGGGACTGTGATCATGCAAATTCTGCAATTCTAATCCTTTGTACATATGTAGAATTAGCTTAGAGTGTGTGACACTAGATTATTTACTAGTTTTATGAGTGGTTACGAATTTTCGTGTGAAGATTTCTCTCATGAGAGGGGGTTGTGATCATGCAAGTTATGCAATTCTAATCCTTTGTACATATTTAGGATTAGGTTAGGGTGTGTGAGAGTGAATTATTTACTTGTTTTCTGAGTGATTACAAATTTTCGTGTGAAGATTTCTATGTGCAATAAATATGCTACCGAGGATTTGTATAAAGCAATGCTCACCATTGTCAATCAATATTGACTATTTCGGACGTTGTGTGCTTATTGGAGATTGTGATAATATCTGATCAAGAGTGGATTATATTGGAGACAACTACCCAACAAATTAATCTAATATCAACACATAAAGGGCATTGGAACATCATAAAGACATTATTGCTTGTTGCAGGGCTTTGCAGCTTAGAAATGTGTTTGGGCGTGCAAAATTCCCTCATGGAGTCAAAATCGACTTTAAACAACCTGCATGTTCCATGTTGCAAAAAAGTGAAACCTAGAAATTGAAAGAGTAATGGCGGTGAAGAAGACACGAGGAGTTATCTTTGGAAAAGACTGTTTGGAGTGGTTTACTCATTGTCAAAAATCCACCAGTTGGTGTTCGATAAAAGAATTGCACCATTAGGCTTACTGGTCGTTTCCTTCACATAGAATGGTGCTATTGAGTATGGTGTTTAACTAGAAGGCATTACGGTGGTATTATTCTCAACATTAGAGTTGTTGAGTGGAATATTTTTTTTGTGATTATTGAGAACATAATAAGCATGTTTATGAAATAAATAATGACAATAAATCTATGAAATTAAAGATGAAAGAGGCCATGGTGAAAGATTGACTTTGATGTACATTCAATATCTAGACTATTTTCCTAGAGATCTAGCAAGTACCATGGTTGGGTACCTAGATATCTCGGTAGATGGAAGTATGTCCTTAGAATGGCTAGTAGTTCAATCGTTACAAATAGGGAATTGATTTAGTGGTTTGAAGTAATTGTATCTTGAAAGTTAGAAGGCATTGAGTGGAAGTTCAACTAAGCATGGATGATTGTCTAGTTAGTTCAGAAGTTGTGGATCTCGGGAATGATCCCTCGTTAGTTGTTGAGACACGCATGTGGATTGCAGTCTGCTAGTGAGGTTACAATACATGCATGCAGACTATTGTCCAGTAATTGACTTCATAAGATTCATGATTCGAGAGTTCGGGGAGGTGGAATCTGGGAACTCAGGAATTCAACTTGAGAGCTACACCTTTACGAGGGTTATGAGAGAGCTTGATGGAGTTCATAGTCTATAGTATTTCAAAATCGTTAGAGATGATAATAAAGACATTGTCTAACAAATATCATGACAAGTACTAGTTAAGGGAGGGTGTTGGAGTGATTAAATCCTACTTGTCTTGTGCTTAATGTGGAATTATTCATCATACTATAAAGTTGTGATATGTTAGTATAAAATTGTGATTTGTTAATTATTCTAATGCATAATTTATCTCTACTTGAGTTATTTGTTCCTAATGTTTAGGAGGTTTATGTAGCTGTACTTGATTGTGAGATATCTTCTCCAACTTAGCCTCCTAGATTTGTGTGTGGTTTAGATATTCTCTCCACTAATTTGTTAGTGAGTAAGATAACTTATCTATCTTAAATCAAAGATTGATATATTAATATGTGTATTATTTCATTGTTTTTTAAATATAAAATACAAAGAATAATTTTTTATATGTGTGATCGAATATATCTACTTCTATTTTTAGTCCCTACAGAAGGCGTAGAGGGACTATAGAGATCCATAATTCGTTGACTTCATATTAGTTTGTTCTTTGACTAAATATTTTTGCATAATCTCCATTGTTCGAACTAGAGAACTAAAAACATTATTTTTAATATAATAAAAAAAACCTTATATGTTATGATCTCATTGGATAATAGATTTGAGGTCTTATTGCCAGCTTCACTATTCCCAATGTTTTATAAGTTAGCATATCCAAAGTTTTTTTTATCATCTACGGTCTTTTTTAATTTTTACTATTTTTATTCAAATGTTTAGATATCCAAAGTTTTGAGCATCGAGCATCAGGTTTTTATTAGTTGACTTCATATTAGTTGGACCTGTTGTTGCACTTTGCATGGTTGGGATTCTGGGTCTACGATTAGAACAACACTTATATCATTCCTCATTCACGGGTAAGTTTTAGTGCCATGGTTTTAGTCCTATTCGTTGTTTGTTGTTTACTATTTGCAGTTTGCAAGTAAGAATTTTCAATATTAGGAATGCCTGAGTCAAAAATCATCTTGCAGAACATCTTTGTGTGTGACTACTACAACCATAGAAACAAGAGTGTAATATTTTCTTGTTCTTTCTCTTGAACGTCAATGTTCGACACAGAACCCACCTCTGTCACAGCCATAGTGACATACAAAAAAGGAAATCAAATTTTCTCCTCATATTTTTTAGTCCTGAAAACCATATGTTTGGTGCATTTTTTCCAGGTTGTTCCCTTCCAAAATGTAGTTTTCCCCTTTGAATGTTAATGTTGGACATAGAACCCACCTCTGTTGCAGCCATAGTGACATATAAAAAAGGAAATCGAATGCTCTCCTCATATTATTTTTTCCTAAAAACCATACGTTTGGTGCATTTTTTTTTCAGGTTGTTCCCTTCCAATCACATATTCCCACTTCCATGTCTTGGACATCGTACCATATCTCTTTGGAAAATATAAATGCAAAGGGGTTTGAAAAATGAATTCAGAGTTATCATTATGGGGCAAGCGTCTACCAGGACCATGCCATCCTTTCTTTGCAGGTTGTGACATGGCATGCTTTTATTCTCTGGATCAAAAACCACATTTAGTTGTTGGTTTTATGCTATCCTTTGGGTCTTGCAAAGCATATTTCGTCATCGTTTTCATATATGAACCTTGTCTTGTATAAATGGTTATTTGTAATCTGAATGGCTAGTTCATTGATCTGTATCAGGCTGGATTTCATGTTGTAAGATAATTGAAACATCTTAGAATATCTTCTTTGTCTTGTAAGATAATTTAAAACTTAAGAAGTTGTGTTGTGTGTTGGTCTTGTTCATGTGGTAAAATCTCGTGATTCTTAGTTCTTCCACTTTTGTTTATCCGACATGCCATCTATATGGGTTTTCTCAGTGAAGGACATCAAGAAGTCATTTCAGATCTGTTTTGGTGTTGATTTGTGAAGAGTGGGGATGAAAATAAATGGGGGACTGTAAAACTATATACAATGGCTACTAAAACGCTTATAGGATGCACATGTAGAATAAGTTCAAAAATGATATGCCTTAAATACTCGGTCTTTGTGCTGAGAAAATTTATACTGTTATTTGATTTGCGTTATCTCTTCTATATGGTTCATTGTTCACTATAACTTTTTTTGTTTGTCATATGCTATAGCAACCACGGGGAATTGAATTTGACACGAAGAAGGTTGAAGGATACATAGCGGAATTGGTATGCAGTTCCGGACTTATAGTCTTTATTTTTCTTTTTTTTTCCTATTTGCATATTATCTAAATATAGTTAAGAAACATCTTGAAAATCACAATTTAAAATATGAAGCAAGTAATAGGTGTTGAGTGCTATGAAATAGATACAGACTCCATTGTACATGACAACATCGACCAGGTATTGCATAGGAATGGGTTTTTTAGATTAGATGCATTCTTGTATACTATGGGAGATTGCCTCTTCAATGCATTTCAAGTTCTATTGCATTTCAGTTATTCCTCGACCGACTTGCGTAATGGATTGATAGATCATTTCTTGGCCTATTTAGAAAATGGTGACATTGAGGCATTAGAGTCGTATCTATACGAATTGGCATTTGATTTTCTTTGCCAGTTGCATGGAATACATGATGTCACTACATATTTTTCAAAGATACAGTTGTCTGCATCTGCAACTCTACCTGCACATGAAAGGGGAATTTGGGGAGATACATTTTGTATATTGTGGTTGTCCAAGTGGATGAATATATCAATTGGAATATGGTCATTAACAAGAAAAACAAGATATATATTATTCAACTAAACTACATCTAAGGATCCATATTGCATCTTGTTCCATGATGACAATCATGTCAGTGGTCATTATGAACCACTACTCTATAGAAAATTATCCATATTCAATCTTGGAGGACCTGATATTTACTTGTCCCTCATTTGCAAATACCTTCAATCGCATTGGAAATGAATTATGCATCATATACTCTCCCATGGATTGCACATAGCGACAACTATTGCATCTAGTTGTTGAGATAGTATGTTCAATGAAATTTGCTATTTGATAGCAACTGAGTTCTATGTGCACTCACTAGGCCTTTACACAATGCAATCCTTTTGCAATGCAATTATAGGTGGCAGTCAACAGGTGTTTAACTGCTTGCATCAACACCTTTTACCATATCTCCTAGAAAGTATGTCGATAATTGGAAGTTGGCAACAATACCTTGGAAACATGGCAATTCCATATGAGAAAGGAAATGTAGAGGGTATCAGATTCTGTTTACAATGGATATCTATCATATTCAAAGTAAATATCCAAGTCTGGTCAACCTTGTCAGATGGTACTGTCCATTCCTAATGTATTGATTCAAACTACGATTGAACAATTGACATCATGTCGTTGAAAATAGATACGCCACACATCCATTATCAACCTTTGATAAGAAATACTACCAGTTCATGGTCCATTTTCCATGCCACCCAAACCACATCGAATCTGCATAAGCATCGCATGTTATTTAATCAAAATGAAACTCATCCCAGTTGTTATGAGGTCATATAGAGCTTAAACAAAAAATGTAGACTAACTTATCACAACTTGAAAAAGGTCATACATGAGATAAAAAACACATCGTACACTTCCTTCTAGACCTTTGGGTTGTACAACCGGTCATCATGAGGTGAAAGGGAGCTCAAACAAGAAACATAAAATCACATATCACAACCTAAAAAAAATTGTTCGTGCATAATACAATCACATTTTCGCACTTTCTGTTGAACACAAACATCACATATCCAATGAAAAAGAACATCAACGTTTGTACCATCAAGTTGGTGAAGATGCAATTCTCATAAGAAATGTTGATTCCACCTTCATCATGGCTTGTCATCAAGTGAAACTAGTTTCTAGTGGAAACCATAAGTTAACCTACCACATGTTGAAAAAACAAATGCATGAGAGAAACAGGTGTAGCTACATATCCCACAATGGTCATGGTACTAACCGAGAGGAAAAAATCACATATTGTGGCCTAGATCCAACACCATGCATGGCTAGCAATGAAAACCAACAAACACTTACTACACATGTTTGTCTAGGGAAGAGAGATGCAAAACAGATCTATATGAAACAAATTAAAGACACTCCTTCCATTGCATGTGAGATTTGCGATCAATTGAATTTAAAAAAAAAAACAAAGTCTTTCACCCCTGACTTGCAAAAGGAATACCTCTGCTTGACACTAAATGATAGAACATTTTCCAGTGGAAATATTTGTCTTCCATGCAAACGATCACTTGAAAATGGAAAAATTCCACACTTTGCAACACCTGAACAAATAAGATGTAATACACCACTACCAGATGTAAGTACACTTACAAAACTTGAAGATAGACTTGTGTCTCTATGAATTGCATTTGCACAAATCAGGCCCTGGGGCTATAAACGACCCCAAATGGGCTTAACATGATCAATTATTATTGTGCATGTCCAACTAGATGTTGTGCAAAAATCCTTGTCACAATTCATTAGCGATACAATGAAAATTTTTGTAGCTCTCAAACTATGTTTGCAATACAAGAATTCATACCAGACAGGTAAAGTGTGTGTGCACGTTGTCATGAAAGCGTTAAAAGAATTATGTTCCAGGGCCCTATACAAAGCACAAAACATCTGTATAAATGATAACTGGAACAATGTTCTTGAAGAAGGAGATGAGAGCTCTGCAAAGACTTTCAACACTGTTAGTGACTTTGATATAAGCAATGAATCGAAGAATGAAAGACCTATTGAAACATTGATACATGGATTCACTGACTCACATCGAATTTGTGACTTACAAGACAAGATTGTATAAATTGCACTTGTTGAAGGGAAACATCCACTTGGAATATTCAAGGACAAATTTGTTGAGGAAATGAACTTCCCAACATTGTTCTATGGAGATCCACATCCCAGTGACATGACAGAACGATTCAACTACAAAAATATAGTTCGATGGGAACTGCTACATTCAAGCAGTGACTTCTCCTGTCACATAACAAATTTGTTTTTCAAAACAATGCACATAATAATTGAGCAAGTGCTCTCTTGCATGTGGATGCGAATACAAAAAGGCCAGCTACAAGGAAGAAAGTTATTGGCCAAAGATGTCAAGTACAAATCAAACCTAGAAAAAATCCTAAAATCTAATATTGGATACATAGATTTCAAAAACATTTGCATATCTCCTGACTATTTGCAACAAAACAAGAAAACTATTTTTGCAATGATCCGACAATTGGGACCCCCAACATTTTTCATCACATTTACAAGTGCAGAGCATTGTTGGGATCCATTGGTGGCTACAATGTCTGCATTGTATAGGAACATGGAAAGGAAAAAAAAAACTGATACATTGGAAAATGATGACATTGACTACCTCATAAGAAAAGACCCAGTGACATGTACTCGCTACTATAGGCATAGAATAAACGCTTTGAGGAAATTGATATGTCATGATGAAACGTTCTTCATAAAAATATCGAAATACTATTTTGTGACTGAATTCCAGAATAGAGGGAGTGAGAATGACCACACACTGTTGTGGATAGAGGGTGCACTGGTCTATGAAAATGACAACAACTCACAGATTGAGCAGTTTCTGGACAAATACATAGCATGCGACACAAATCATTTGGATCCATAAATTTCCAAAGTTCATAGACATTATCATACAAGAATCTATAAAAAACAAAAAAAATCACATTGCAGATACAACTTCCCTGTGCTACCAATGAGAACAACAAGAATCATAGAGCCAATTAGTTTAGACAATGTTCTCATTGAGAAATCTAAATGTTTATTCAGATTTCTAGAACAATGAGACTTTGATGACTTGATGATCTTCGAAAAATTCTTGGCAAAGCTAAATCTAATAGAAGATGAGTACATCCAAGCCATACAATATACACTTAAACAACCAATATTTTTCCTTAAACGAAAACTTTCACATATTTGGAACAACAATTTCTCCAAGTACATGCCAGTTATGTGGAATACAAATACATACGCACAGTATGTCCTCAGTGCATATGTTGCCGCATCATATTGTACCTCGTACATGACAAAGGTTGACAAATCTATGACAAGTTTATTCAGAAGAATACACAAAGAACATGAAAAAAGTCATATTGATGCTATGAAAAAGATACATAGACTTGGAAATACATTACTTAATCTTCAACAAATGTCTACTCAACAAGCAGTCCACATTGCACTTTCCCTACCCCTCAATTGTATTTCAAGGAAATGTGTCTTCATAAACACATCTCTACTTGAGAAACACAAATTTGTGCTTAAACCACTGTCTTTTCTAGAAAAAGAGCCCGATAATTTAGAGGATGTGATATATCACTCTATTATTGATTATTACCTCCAGCGTCCATCTCCTATTAATCATATCTTCTTGTCAGAGTTCGTATTGCATTACAAAAAAAATGGTGCACCCATATCAAAAAGAAAAAAACCATCTGTAATATGTTTTGTCAAATACAACAAACATATTGACTATGAAAACTATTGTAGAGAAACACTATTGTTGTATGTTTCTTTCAATCAAAATGAAAACAAATTAAAACATAACTTCCCTACATAGGAAGTTGTATATATTACTTATGAGACTATGGTAAACCAATGAATCTAGATTTACATACAATGTTAATCCATCATGGGGTGATTTAGAAACTGCAGTTCATGAACTAGAAAACCTTGACAATATTGATGAGACATTGACAAACCATAAGTCAACTAGAACTCTCTGTGAGTCCTATGAATTGCAAGTATATTTGCCTCATCTTCGAGCAACCGACATTGAAAAACGTATCAAGCTTGGATTTGAATTCACAAAACATCCTTTCTTTATTGAAAATAATGAATACTACAGAGTCATAATACTATTTAATCGAGAACAACAAGCAATTCTAAAGTACATTGCAATTAAAAAATGCTTAAACATGCACACTCATATGCACTTGTTCCTTATAGGCGGGGCGGGAACATGTAAGACATTCACAATGAAAACACTATTCCAAATGCTTATATGAATCTATGATTCAAACAATTCATCTGACCCTATGAAACCAAAGGGGCTAATAGTTTCATACACAAGAAAAGTTGCATATAATGCAGGTAGAAGAGCAATCAACTTTGCATTTTTTATTCCTTTTAACAAGTCACATTTTCTTCCACTCAACAAGGAAATGTTAGATACATTGTCTAAGATTTATGAAAAACTACAACTTGTCTTCATAGATGAGGCATCTTTGATTGGAAGTCACTTCTTCTATTCCATTGACAACCTATTGAGAAACATAAAACATGTGCACACCAAATACTTTGGTAACATTGACATGATATTATGTGGGGATCTTTACCAGGCGCAACCCATCCAAGATTCTTCGATATTTGAACAAACTACGGTCAATATGAAAACATTGACGCATGAATTCTAGAAAAACAATATAAAATGCTTTGAATTACATACTACAATGCACCAGACAAATGAAACATTTATTGCAATTCTGAATAGAATGCGGACAAATAGCCAAACATATGATGACTTAACATATATCAATTCAAGGTGCATGCAACCTGCACCAACAGACCCAACCTTCCCTTACTTGTTCTACACGAATATGGATGTTTCAATGCATAATAGGTACATGCTATCGCTCATGCCTGGCGATGATATCATCATCAAATCAATTGACCTGGAAGAAGACAACCATGGAAATGTACCACGTCATGAACATACAACCACTTTGCCTCTCCAACTTGTCCTGAAATTAGACATGATGTTTGAAATATATGTCTGCAACTATGATTCACAGGATGGCTTGGTGAATGGTGAATATGGAATACTCAAAGGTTATACTAAAACAGATAAAATTGATTTCCTCTAAATTAAGTTCCATGAGCCACATATTGGCCACTGACAAGAAAACAAGTTGTCTTATCTATATAATTCAAACACTGCGTGCGATTGGACACCTATCTTATGAATATCAAAACCAGTACTGACATCAACAAAGACAGGTCGACTAAAGATTCGAAAACAGATTCCAATTAAACTTGCATGTGCACGTACAGTCCACAAATTGCAAGAGATAACACTTGATAGTGTTGCATTTTACCCTACTAGAATTTGAAGACATGGACTTGTATACACAACAGTGTCCCATGTCGGAAGTATAGACTCCTTGTCTTTACTAAGCGCTCTTACAAAATATAACTTCAAAGTCAAACATAAAGTTGATATTGAGATGCAACGCCTTAGGACTAGCGCAAAATGACATCTACAATACGATTAC
Source organism: Picea engelmannii (assembly GCA_009831015.1). Classification (NCBI taxonomy): domain Eukaryota; kingdom Viridiplantae; phylum Streptophyta; class Pinopsida; order Pinales; family Pinaceae; genus Picea; species Picea engelmannii. The sequence continues at coordinate 572,166 of ML784781.1, read as the reverse complement.
CAATCCATATAAACAAACTCATCTATATCAATTATCTCACTTAACATGTGCAACCTACATGCACATGTGGATGATATACTCAATGACTATGACACAATGCAATCCGATATTCTGTGATTTTAGGAAACATACATGACATTATGAATGCAAAACAAGCAATTTCCAAATCACAATTGCATATCAAGTTACATTACACATGGGGTGATGATATTAGTGAAAAAACATGTAACAATTTTGGAGCATATGCGTTTCGAAGAAAACAATGTTGAGATGGTGCTCGCAAAAGTAATTTTCCATGAATCAAATATTGCAATATTGAATCTCTATGCTGCTTCACATGCAACATTCTCCAACATATTGAATGTTATTTCAAATGCATTAGATCATTTACATCTGAATGAAACCATTATCATTGTTGGAGACTTCAATATTGACATGCTACAAAATAATGTCAGAACAAAATAATTGGAAACCTACATGTGCAAATATAGTCTCCGCTTTCTTTTGGATAAGATAAACCATGTACAAAACACACTTATTGACCCTGTATGGTTGAATGTTCCCATTTCACAATACAACCTCTTTATCTTAGACACATACTGGTCTAGTCACGATACAATTAATATTGTACTTGAATTATGAAATATACATCATGCATATTGCAAAATCATATTTCTATGTCTCAAAGCATATCTGGATATCTTGTTGCACAAAACCAAGTTATCCAAATTCTTATTTTTTTCTGGTTTATAATTGATTTTGGACACAATTTTTTTTTATATATACACAAACATGGATCAAGAAAAAAAAATGGTACATGCTTCTAACACTATCTGTTACTTTATTCCTTTGATTCTAGTTTATTTACTATATGTACATATTCCTTGTTTTTTCCTTACATACCAACTTACGTTCATGTTCATTGTGTTCTGTAATTTCCTTCATTGAAACAAACAAGAAAACTGGACAAGTCAAAGAACTCTTAACCATAAATGTAGAAGAAGACATACAAAGGTGCATACTTCTACCCATATTCCATATCCAATTGTTTTTTATTTGCTCTATCTAAATTTATTCTATTGATTTGTAGCTCTTTTGTTTTCTTTCCTTAGATACTACATATCTTCCTATATATTAACTTATCTTCATGTCAATTGTATTTTCTATGTTTCTACATTGAAATAAATAAAATTGTATTCCATCTTTTTTTCATGTGTTCCTACGTAGAAACTTGCCTTCATGTCCATTGTATTCTCTGCATTGCTACATTGAAAAAAGAACAGACTAATTGAACATGAGGATAAAGCCTTATGTGCCATAGCTGAGAAAGTTGGAGTACAATATTCCAAAAGGTATGCCAACATTGGTGCCAAAGAAAATACGATGCATATGCCTAATGCACATCCATATCAATTATGAACAATATATGATGTGTATGCATATTTGTTTGTTGTGATGTTCGATATACACATGTTTGTATCAGAAAAAGTTTGACAAGTCACATGGGCATGAGCAGTGAATCATCGCAAACATCAACACAACAACAAGGCCGAAGGTAAGGATTCATAGATTATGCTCTTGCTATAAAAAACACATTTTTTTTAGTTCACAAAAACTATCAACAAGTAGAAGTGAAATGTCCAACATAGTGCAAGGTCCAGAGACTAAGAGGTATGGTTACAAAACTCTAATTTTCATACTTTATCCAATTTGTACATATATTAAAGTTTTTCATATTTTAGAATATGCTTGAATATAAGAATGTCAAGTCATATATTTTGTCTATTGCTTATGGGTTTGAGCAAATTTTGCTAGCCAAAAACACCCTTCAAATTGGAACATGATTTACATTTGGGCCACCAAAAATACAATTAAAATAAAATAATATGAATAATGTTGAAATAAATATAAACAACATCACTTTAAACTTGAATCGGAGTCTATTGAGCTCCAACTATATTTCATAGCTAAGAATGTTTTTCTCATAGTTAATGTGTTTCTATCGCTTGATAATTATCATACTAAGTTTTGTTGTGTGAGGGATAAAGTTATTTTCTCCCTTTCTTTTCCCTCTTCTATACTTACCCATTTTTCCCTTTTCTTTTTCCCCTCTACTATTCGTTTCTAGTTCTATACTTAGTCGCATTTCTATGCTCATAGGTTCCTGGGGTGGCAGACTGACAAATCCTCATCTCCATCTATATGTTCACATCACAAGTCCAACCTACCATCATTTGTTTCCATCCTTAGCCAATTTTATGGCCGCAGGTTCCCGAGTAGGCGCTATCGAACTCTCATGCCTTGTGTTCGGGGTATACATATTGCACCCAAAACTTAGGTGATCTACAATTCGACCCCAGACTCCTCGAACTCAAAAGACTCACTCTACCTATGATGACTCCGTTTGACCGCCCTGCCTTTCCATACTTAGTCGATTCTTCAAAGTTTCATAGGTTCACAGACTCCCGGGTTCACAAAAGTTTCAAAGCATTTTTCGCTCCCCTCCATCCCCAACACCTTTGCCCCTTCCCAATGCACATTAATTATTCTTTTACTAGTGATGGCTCACCACACAGGTTTGTAAATATTGGCATTAATAAGTGGAAAGCTCGAGGACATCTCCCATTAGAACACATTAATGGGAGAATATTATGGGATCTAATGATTTTTTTGTGTTGATCTTGAATTGGCCAAAAATTGTTGGTTATTTTAGTTTTTTTAAGGCATCATCATAGTAAGAATGCAATATTTTGCTAGCCCACTATCATCAACAAAGGTGTTTGACGTGATGTCCCTCTTTTATATTGTCCATATATTACAACTTGTCATATTTGAGAATATGATTGCATATGAAAAAGTTAACTCATATATTTTCTCTATTGCCTATGCGTTTGAGCAAAATTTGCGAGCCGAAATCACCCTTCAAATTGGAACATGGTTTACATTTGGGCCACAAAATTACTATTAAAATAAAATAATATGAATAGTATTAAAATAAATATAAACAAATTCTCTTTAAACTTGAACCTGAGTTTTTCGAGCTCCAGGTATATTCCATAGCTGAGAATGTTTTTCCCATAGTTAATGTTTATGGCCGTGAGTACTCGGATTGGCACTATCAAACTCTCATTCCCCTTGTTCTATGATATACATCTTGCACCCAAAATTTTTGTGATCTACAATTCGACCCCAAACTCCTCGAACTCACAAGCTTCACTCCACCTATGATGAGTCTTTCTAGGTCTGTCTGACCGCCCTACATTTCCATACTTAGTCGATTCTTCACCTCTTTTTGTCACAAATTCGCGGGTTCACGGACTCTCGTCCATACCCTCCACCTTCACACACTTCACAATGCAAATTAATTATGATTTTATTAGTGACAACTCACCACACAGGTTCAAAAATATTGGCATTAATAAGCGAAAATCTCGAGGACATCTCCCATTAAAATGCATTAAACTAAGATTTACGGGAGATTATATTATCATCCTCCAGTGTTCATTTTAAATACTATCGAGACACAATTACTGTCACATGTTGCAATACAAACAAATCTTCATCAAAGCATTAGCTTTTCTCCCAGGCACCCCATATGCACCCCAGTCACCTGAACTAAGCGATATTTCGATCTACCAACTCAACCTCCCTATTATTGAATTGGCATAGGTCAATATTATGGGATCTGATTTTTTTTTTGTGGATATTGAACTCAGAAAAATTGTTGTTTACTTTATCTTTTTTAAGGCTTTATACCCCACCTTTCCATACTTAGTCGATTATTCACCTCCTATTGTCACAGATTCGCGGGTTCCTGGGCTCCTAGGTTCACAAGAGTTTCAAAACATTTTTCTCTCTCGTCCATCCCCACCACCTTCATGCCCTTCCCAATGCACATTAATCATGTCTTTATTAGTAAAAAATCACCACACAGATTCAAAAACATTGGCATTAATAGGCGAAAAGGTCGAGGATATCTCCCTTTAAAACACATTAAACAAAGATTTATGGGAGATTATATTATCATCCTCCGGCGTTGATTTTAAATACTATCAGGAGCAAAGGAACATTCTCATCACCTTATGGTTGCAGCTCGATAACATTTCTATGGAGATACGTTGAATAGTTTTGGGCGCGAGGACTAGAGTTTTCAGTGGTCCAGAGATTATGACTACTACTCATCCCCTTATGCATAGAAGGAAGTTATCTAGACGTATGGAATTGCGCGAGCAGGTTGTGTCCCTGAATTTTTTTACTGTAAGGAGTTGGTCACCTGGTGCACCAAAAATTATATTTTGAACAATCGGATTATCCAGTTGCGGGACCATTCCCGATTCTCCCTATCACCTCAATTTTTTCGAAAGATGTTAAGACTTCCCAAACCAATGCTTACTTTCAAGGGTGAGGATTGTAGAGAGTTATTAAAGAAGCATGATATTGGATTGTACCTATTACTGGAGTTCTTATAGAACCTAGCGGCCATTCCTGGGGACATGACCAAATTACAGGTTAGTGCATTCAAAAACCCTTTCCAAGAAATTGCATGGCTTTTCACGAGGATAACAGGACAAGAAACTACATCCATCATATCTCGGATGATTCTATATATTTTATATTTTATAGTGAAGGAACAAGCCATATTCGATTGGGGCAAGTTGATTTCCATTGAAATATCTTCCCAATTATTGCAATACAAAAGGCAAAAGAAATTATTTATGTCATCTTATTAATTTCTGCGATATTGCATCATTGTCCATTCCCTACATTATCTCTATATAAGAAGGTAAACTATGAATTTGACCCAGTAACCTTATGGTACCAGACATTATGGAGACACATGGCCTCCAAACATTTTTATGAAGTCTTTAATTATTTTGTTTCATTTTTTAAAGGGTTGATATTTGGAAAGGATTTTCCCTAGATGTTTGACCAGGAGAGCAAGTTCCTTGATAGGAAGGGCACACTAGAAAAAATGGAGAACTATAATATTATAAGGATTTTTGGATCCAAAGAAAATCCTTCCTTCCTTCCATGTCACAGATCTGATACAATGTTTCTTCCTAAGATAGCAAGGAAGTACACCTACTAGTTTCATTTTTTCCATGAAAAGAGAAAAAGGAAATTCATGCCTCTACCTTGTAAAGTTGGGGATTTCATAGTCAGGAATATGAACAAGATTGATGGTTTCATGGGCCACTTCCATAGCCTCAATTTGAAATATGTTGAAAAAGTAAAAGGGTTTGACCCTAATGGTAGTTTTGTAGAACACCTATTGGCTATCGATTTCAACATTTCTTTCATTAACAATATCCTGAATGAATACAAAGATTATGCCTTAGGCAGTCCTGCTCATGACATTGGTGACTTGGAGACAATACTCAACACCAATGAGTCGTACAAGCAGAAACGAAAAGGTTTGGGTAAGAAAATTGCCCAATCCCCGACTGCCACACCCAAGACTACAACATCTCAGAGCAGCACTCCAATAGCCTACCCAAGCAAGAAATTCACACACGGTACTTCAAGAGGAGGAGGAGATAATAACCCTCCCTCCAGCAAAATTGAAAGTTCTCATAAACTTCCCGTGAGAAAAAATTGAAAAACAATAGGGAAAGAACAGGAGGGACCGAGGGGAGAAATAGATATCCACGATCTCTCCCTCGAAGATATGGAACTTGAAATTGACATTGACAAAATGTTCCCCAACAACGACCAGCTACAGAGCACTGCTCCCCATAACCCTCAGATGGAAATAATTGGGACCGATACCTTCGACGAATAAGAGTCTTTTGCATTTCAAAGCATTGTTTTTTACAATGAAACCAAAAAATTGGTTATTGAAAAGAGAGATGTAAAGAATAAGAAAGGGAAATCTTGTCTAGAGATGAACCTACGGAACATGCACCCTTCCCAGATACACCCAACAACTGGAGATGCTATAGACAACTCTATTAGCAGCCTTGAAGAGGAAAATGTTAGATTAAAGGAGAGAATCAAATAATTGGAGGGAGCTATAATGCCCCTTCCACTGTTGGCTGGTCCTTTGGCAATGATCGGGCCCACCACACTTGCAAAAAAGTTAAAAGGATCAACAATCCTTCTCACATCAGCCCAGGGCTATGTGGAAAAGAATATAAAGAGAAGAATGGAATTAATAACAAAATCTTGGGAGATGTCAAAGAGTATGGTCTCTTTTGGAACAAGAGTGATTGCTTTTCATGAGTATCTGCAAGTAGATCTCAAAAATGAGAAAGGTTTCTACCTCGCTGTAGTTGTACCATTTGGTGTTAAAGTTACTAGTATGACGGAATTGAGAAGAAGAGAGGAGGATATCCCTTCCCTGAATTGAATAAACCAACTAAACGCATGCTGGAAAGAAAAGGTAGAAAACCTGGATGGTATCGTTTCAACATGTAGCCAGGCCATATCTAGAAGAGACAAACTATTCAAGAAGCTAACTGAGATAGATCTAGCTGACAACACCAATGAAGTCCAAGACCCTAAATTGATATTCAACTTGTTGTTTCCTAACCAAGTAAGCATTTTATGATCAAGTTGAGATCTATAAAAGACTTTCATTTAAAAATTTCTATGTCATTCTTGAATATGGTGAAGATGACGTGAAAAACTGGCTAGTTTATTATTCGATTCAAAACCAAGATATTCAAGAAGAATTTCACAACCTCTCTATTGATCTAAGGGACTTGGAAAGTGAATTCTTCAATATAAAAATCCGACATGAAATCAACATGGCACCCATGAGGAGCTACATCGAGGAGTGGTTCATAAAGGTTTTCGACAAGATTACCAATGAAGGGAAAAGGACGCTTGAGACAGTTCCCATAACCGTTGAGGAAATCCACAAAAGGACATTAGCGAGAAAATTATAAGGCATGGAATACCATCATAGTAAGTTCATACTCATCACATTCTTTTGTCTTTGTCAATGTCTTCATCCAGTTACTCTACCTCTTTAAATACAAAGGTTTAACCGAGGACTAACAATTTTCTCTTTCTTCTTGACAGGTCTTGTTGTCTTCCATCACCAAATTTCTTCTTTCTACAAGCCCGATTCTTGTACATATTTTCTTTATGGTCTGCAGGATCCCCAATCCCAGTCATTATGGCAAACACATTTAAATTTCAGAGAATATGTATTGAACTATATATTTTTTTACAAATTCCGAGAGAGCTATTTTGGGAAATAACCTCAACTATATTTTGTAACCTATTTTATCCGAATATAAAATATTTGAGGTTGTTGTATGGTGTTTTTCAATGTTTAATATTGTTTTTTTGAATTATTTATTTATTTTTATAATTAACTCATTTACATGTACAACTATTGATAGATGAATTCAACCTCTTTCTACAAGAATTTAAGATGCTCTTTGATCCATAGTTAAAAATCCATGATAAGATTTGTTTCTCCCTACCCAATACTTCCATTTAAATAAAATCTACTATGTTGCGACATCTGCAGCTTTCACTCCTTACATTTTACATGAAAGAATAATTTGTGATAGGACATAGTTTTGTGGCACCTACCCTATACTTAAGAAATAAATGGGCAGGACCCTCTTACTTTCATTCTTCAGGGCCCTGGAAATAGAGTCAATGAATTACTCTATTTCAACATGGAAACTCAGGTGTTGACATCATGTTCATGTTTAATATTGTGCATATATTACTGTAGCACACCTTTTTAGCTACCATGGCTTAATCGCTCTTAAAAGGAAACTTTAACACCACTTGGTACACAACTCATACAGGTATTATATAATCCATATGAATTTAAACAAATAAAAAAATTCTACACAGAGTATTCATATGAGTTACTGCCATAATTAACAATCACTAGTGTTTCATACTAATTCATATACACAGCAGAAATCATGATAACATAAACAGTAGAGTCATGCAAAACATGATTAAAACATAATCAGATCCTTATCTTTTAACAGTGGTAGAATCCACCAACCAAGTGCAGGCCTTCCACGAACCTCCCAGCCTTAGACCACACTGCTCATCAACTCAGCAGTGGGTCACCCCCAAGATGGGACTAAGCTCCACCCCGAGACAAGGAATCCTAGGTTAGGCTGAGGTTACAGGGAAAACATCACACAGCCATAGGAAGGGATTCTCTCCCAGGAACCACCCACACTCACTGCCCACAGACCCTCATTCCCCACATGCCTGTTCCACCCCAGGAGCATACACCTTCTCTGTCACCTGGATAGTCCTTCGGCTGCTAACCTCCCTTGCCTTGGGTTACAGCAACAGACCGGACCGAAAGTCTCCAGGCTCTGTGGCAGCTACAGGGATCCTTCCATGAGTTCTCTCCTTCCTTTGCGCACTCTCTCGCCTGGAGAGAATCGCTCACAGGTCAACAAACCTCCCATGCAGTCCAACACTGTGTGGCCACACAACCAATGGAAAAATAGACACGACTTTTTCCACAGGCTCAGTAATGGAAAAATGGCTCAGGGTCACGGCTTCGGGGCAGAGATCTCATGCATAGGCTCGATCTTGGGCAGTGGATGCACATGGATTCTCTAGACACAACATAGGCTTTTTCGATTCAAACAGAGGTGAAACCGGCTCTTTCAGAATCGATCATAGGCTTCTAGTTCAGTACGGAGGTATACACGGGTTTTTTAGTTCAGAAGGTGTACGAGGTTTTTCTGCAGAGCTCGGGTCAATCGTACTTCTCAGAGCCCGTACACCCTCAGGCAGTCCGCTCGAATGAGAGAGTGAACCCCCCTCACGGTCCACCCAAACTGTTTTATTCACATGCACCAGGGTCGATACTTGTCGCCCTGGAGACTGCATGTGTTCCACCAACACACATCACCTTCCCTTGGTCAGGAATTTAGGATAAAAAATATAAATGGCACATGTTCTTTTGGAATAATAATAAAATATCATTCCTAGGCTTAAGCCCCCCCTAGGCTAAACACTTAGCCCCTTTTCCCACCTTCCAGTCCCTACTCCCTTGCCTTCTCTGTGGAAGCTCAGTCCCCCTTCACTCATTCATCGTGGTCGGTCTACACCTGGCGGTGTTTACAATTTTATTAAATGTTTTTGCATATATACAAGTACAAAATCAGGCCCTTGGCTTCCAACCCTTAGGCTCTCTGGCCTAACAATCACATAAGCCCACCGGCTTATACAAACTTGGCTCACCAGCCTATAACACATATTTACAATTCATTTCATACATTAGATTTACAACTGGGCTTGGCCTTGGGGACATTACAACCCCCCTCCCTTATTTTTTGCACTGTCCTCAATGCAACTTACACTGTCTTTGCAAGCCTTTCAAAATTTTCAAAAAGTTGTGGGTACTCTACCTACATAAATTCTTCATGCTCCCATGTCGCGTCCTCAGGACCATACCAAGTCCAATGAACCTTTATAAGCTCTATGGCTCGATTCTGGAGTTGTTTGCTTTTCCTGTCCAATATGCGCATAGGATGCACTTGCAAGAAACCTTCTAGTTCCACCTGAATCACATTCCAATCGATAACATGATTAGCATCAGGTACATATTTCTTAAGCAATGAAACATGAAACACATTATGTACAGTCATAGATGCAGGTAGTGAAAGCATGTATGCAACTAGCCCAATCCTTTCTAGGATCTCAAATGGCCCACAAAATCTTGCTACCAATTTGACACAACTTCCCAACTTCAAGGAACTCCTGTTAGTCTTCACTTTCAGGAAAACATGGTCACCCACTTTGAATTCTCTATGGGTTCTATTACTATCAGTGTAACTTTTCTGCCTATCCTGGGCAACTTTTAGATTCTTTTTAATTTTTATCATTTGATCTTCCATCTCTTTGAGCAGATCAAGCCCAACTACTGCTCTGTCAGCTGGATTATCCCAGCCCACTGGAGTGTTGCACTTTCTTCCATAAAGTGCTTCGAATGGGCTCATCTTCAATGATGCATGATACCCATTATTGTAGGCGAATTCTACCAAATACAGGTAGTCTTCCCATCTTGATGGTTTATCGATCACACACATTCTCAGTATGTCTTCTATTACCCTTTTCACTCTCTCTATTTGACCATCAGACTCAGAATGATACACTGTACTAAAGTTCAGATTCATTCCAAATCCTTTAAATAGTCCTTTCCAGAAATTCGAGGTGAATTTCAGGTCCCTATTAGACACAATTGTTTTAGGAATTTCGTGCAAGCGTGCAACTTCTTTTAAAAATATTTCAACAACATTAACTGCCCTGTGGGTGGTTTTTAGTGGAATAAAATGGGCGGCTTTAGTAAGCTTGTCCACCACCACCATGATTGAATCATGCTGCTTGTTGGTTCTAGATAGTCTGGTGATAAAATCCATTGTTACCATGTTCCATTTCCACTCAGGAATGGGTAAAGGCTGCAACAACCCTGCTGGGTGTCTATGCTCAGCCTTAACCTTTTGGCACTCCATACATCTGGCGATGTATTCATAAATTTCTTTCTTCATACCCGACCAAAAATAATGGCTTTTGACTGCTGCCACAGTCTTCTGATATCCAGGATGTCCAGCATAAGCCACGTTATGCATCTCCTTTAGAATTGCTAGCTTCAATTCTCGGATAATGGGTACATACACTTTGTTTTTATACAGAAGTAAACCATCAGTTCCCAAGGTGTAACTTTCCTTGGTCTGTGGTCTCTCACGCTACTGTAGCTTTGCTACAAGACTTTTGTACTGCAAATCCGTATTTGTTGCTTCCAAAATTATGTCTTTCATCTCAGTCCTGTACATGCTAATGGTTGTAGCATGTAATTCGTGCACTCTTCTACTGAGTGCATCAACCAGCTTATTTTCTTTCCCTTTGATATGCTTGATATCAAAGTCATATTCGCATTGAAACTCCAACCATCTGGTTTGCCTTGCATTTAAATTCAGCTGATCAAATAAATACTTCAGACCGTTGTGGTCTGTTCTTAATTCGAATCTCCTTCCCATGAGGTAATGTCTCCATTTCCTCAAGGCGTGGACGATTGCTGCTAGCTCTAAATCGTGAGTGGCATAATTCCTTTCATGTTCTTTTAGCTTCCAAAACTCATAACAAATTACAAATCCCTCTTGGCTGAGAACTCCTCCCAGCCCCTCCTTACATGCATTTGTGCACACTACGTAATCCTTATTTGGATCTGCAATCTTCAGGATGGGAGCACTAGTTAGTAGCTGCTTCAATCGCTGGAAGCTACTCTCACATTCTTCAGTCCATTGAAACTTCTTCTCCTTCCTTTGCAAGGAAGTGATAGGGTGAGCTATCTTTGAGAATATGGCTATAAACCTTCTGTAGTAGCCTGCCAGACCCATAAAAGATCTAACTTCTGCCACATTCCTTGGTGCTGACCATTCTCGAATGGACTCAACCTTTTCAGGATCCACAGTGATCCCTTCCTTTGATATAATGTGCCCCAAGTAATGAATCTTCCTTTCGTAAAATGAGCACTTGCTGAGTTTTGCGTATAGCTGGTGTTCTCTCAACACCTGCAACACCATTCTCAGGTGTTGTTCATGTTCTTCCTCTGTCTTGGAATACACCAAGATATCGTCCAGGAAGACTATGTCAAACTTGTCCAAATAATCTCTGAACACTCCATTCATTAAGCACATGAAAACAATAGGTGCATTTGTCAGTTCAAACGACACCACTGTGAATTCATAATGACCGTACCTTGTTCTAAAGGCGGTCTTGCTAATGTCCTCATCATTTATTCTCACTTAGTGATATCTAGACGTGAGATCTATTTTTGAAAATATTTTTGCATCCTTCAACTAATCAAAAAGATCATCAATCCTTGGCAGAGGATACTTGTTCTTGACAATGACCTTATTCAACTGTCGGAAATCAATGCACAGTCTCAACGTCCCATCTCTCTTCTTCATGAATAGGACCGGGGCTCCCCAAGGTTGACGTTGGGGAGAATGTATCCCTTCTTTAGTAGCTCTTCAAGCTGCAATTGCAACTCTTTCAGCTCTGACATACTCATTCTATAAGGAGCCTTCGAAACTGGAGCTGCTCCAGGCATCAAATTTATAGAAAAATCGATGTCCCTCTTCAGAGGTAGTCCAGGTACCTCCTGAAATACATCCTTGAATTCTTTGAGTACCTCGTGATCTTCCAGATTTGAGACTACATCTCGGGATGCTTCTTCCACCCGAGCTGCATATAATTGATAGCCTTTCCAGTAACATTTCTTCAGCTGCATGGCTGAGATTTCCCTAACAGCCATGGCTTTGGGAATTCCTTGGACTGTTACCATATTTCCCTCTTTGTTCAGGCAGGTAAACCTCTTGTTACGGAAATCCAGAAGGGCATGGTGTTGTTCCAACCAGTCCATCCCAATTAAGCAATCGTATCAGCCTAAAGGCAAAATGTTCAATTCAGCCTTAGTGCTCATTCCTTTCATGTCCACTGAACATGACTTAACCAATTCAATGACCTTCCTCTTGGTCCCTGTGGCCAACTTCACTAACCAAGACTTTTCATGTTTGCTTCTTGTTAAATGCAAACTTTCCACCACTCTAGGATCTATATAACTATGGCTGGCCCCTGAATCAATTAAAATAACAAGTGGTCGATTGTTGATCGTACCTTCCACTTCAATCATGTGTGATTGAAATTATACTTGTTTGTTGTCCAGGGCTGCATAGATCCTCAACATTCTGCTGCCCATATCCTCCACTGTTTTAGCTTGCTGAACAGTATGGACAGTTCTTGCTTTATCTTTTCTGTGGGGAAAGTCTCTATACCTATGATTCCCTTTACAGCCCCAACACTCCATAGGTGGAGAACTTGGCATCTACTCACTCCCTTCAACTTTCCTGGGGCCTCTAAAAGATGACTGTCCCCAAGGGTTGTTCTTGAAAAAGGGTGGCTTGTTTCCCTTCTACCTCTATTCTTTCTTAAACCTCTTCTGGTCATCCCAAGCCTTATGAAAGGTAGGCTTTTATCTTTGTTGTTCGTATAATCATTTTACCCTTCTTATTGTTTCCTCCATAGTCTTAGGATCATCATATTGAATCTTGTCACCAATGGAAGGTGGCAGTCCACTCAGATACCTCTGAATTTTAACAACCTCGTCTTTGATGAATGGAACATACTTCAGTAGCTCCAGAAAACTTTGTTCATACTCATCAATGGTCATACTTCCCAACTTGAGTTCGAATAACTCCTTCATCTTTCTGTCATAGTATCTTTTGGTCAGGTATTTCTTCTCAAAATACCTCTTAAACTCCTTCCACATGACCTCTTTCTCTCTGATGTGTTGCACCTGCGCCAACTGATCCCACCACATGGATGTTTTTCCTTTCAGCTGGTACATTGCAATTCTTCCTTCTGCATGGGCAGAATAATTTTGTAGTTGGAAGTATTTATTTATACCCAGAAACCATATTTCATCATCTTCTTCCTTCTTATGTTCACCATCAAATGTAGGCGGTTTAATCTTGTTGATTTCCCCTTTCAATTCATCCCTTCCAGATTTTCGGTGCTTTCTGGTAGGAGACGAGCTCGAACTACTGCGTGTTTCCCTACTGGAATGTCTTTCGGAGCGACTAAGATGTCGGCTACCACTCCTCGGCCTCCTTTTCCTCTCAGGAGTCCTGACACTTCTTGATCTCCTTCTTCTCCCAGGGGTTCTGCGACTCCCCGTCTTACTTGATTCTCTTCCCTTCTCGAGTTTCCTCTCTATTATTTCCAGGCTCTTCAAAAAATTTTAAGTTTAATACACCCTGTTGATCCCTAACTTTCATGAGCTTTAGGCTATCAGCTCGGCGAGCCTGGGCCTCTCTTTGCAATCCTTCAATGATTTTCATTATGTGTCCTTCCTTATCCTTTTATTTTTCATGCCCATTGGAGTTCGATCCTTCACTTCCACATTGACATCCTTTCCTTCTCGTTCATCTTCTGTTTCAGAGGCAATCTGCACCTTTTCCCATTCCATACTCGATGTTAGTTTTCGGCTATCTTGACACTCGTTGAACTCTGCACACACAAAGTTTTTCAGGCCTTAACCCTTCAAGAAAACTTACAACATTCATAAGCCAATGTGAACAAGAAAAACATTTTGACTTCACAAAGTTTTCTGAGCTCTGTCCAGCTCTGCAAATTCCAGGACTTCGGAACTTCGGAATCTCAATCCACGAAGATCCAATAGTTAAATATTCATAACCAAAGTCACCCTTCCACAACTCGTGATCTCGCGAGTTCATGAGTCGAAGACCCTCGACTCATTTCCTCCAAACACCGATACCCGAGATGCAATATGGGTATGGCTCCCTCCTCGCTAGCGCCTGCTACACATGAGCGTAGGCTAGGGCTAAGTGATAGCACTTCTTCGCCAACTCGCGACTTCACGAGTTGGAGTGTTGAGCCTTCATGCTCCTCTTTTGCGAATTTCGAAATCATGAATTAATTTATTCTCCGGGCCCACAACACAGCTATCGCCCTTCACCATAGTGACACGTGGTACATTCAGGAGGGTCCACGTCACCTTCAGTATGTCTTCAGGTCCCACCACTCTCACCTATCTTCTCAACTCATTGGCACATGGTACACACCCGTGTGTCCACATCCATTCCAAATGGAATCCAACGGTCGGATATTTCTCAGATCTACGACACAGATCCTTTCGACGTTTCAGGTTTTTGGGTGTCGGGAGTTCGTGCACCCTACATCTCAAACTTCTATCTGCCTAAATCTTGAAATTACGGTTTACTCCTCCACTGAATCGGACGGTCAACTACCTTCCTATGATCTACGGTGTAGATCGTTTCGGCGTTTCGGGTTTCGGAGGTGTTCCCCTTCCTCACTTCCCATCTCCCGACTTTACGAAATCTAAAAGGTTTTCGCGACTAAATTGAGTGCGACTCCGCCATATCTAATGGTCAATCCTTCTTCCCAGATCTACAGTGTAGATCTTCTCGGGTTTTCGAGTTTTTGGGAGTTCGCGTATCGCGATTCCCACACTCCTGTGCAATTCAAAAGGGATTTTAATCCCTGCGCACATTTTCCAGACCCGACAGTCATGAGGGCTCACCTTCCCTCCCGAATCAATCCTAAGGCTCCAGCACTGTTGGTGTAGAGTCCTCTCTCCCTATGGCCATATACCACACCAGCTGTGATTTCATAACACCGCTATACCTCTTGATATTATAGGCATGGTCAAGTAACTCCTTGACACTCCAGACCATACAAGGGTCTGAAATTGGTCCTCCAGACCCAATTTCCCCTTGCATTCTTGGTCCAAAGACTGCTCCACTGGCCCATCTAGGCTCAGTGTTGAAACCTTGGCTCTGATACCAAACTGTAGCACACCTTTTTAGCTACCATGGCTTAATCGCTCTTAAAAGGAAACTTTAACAACACTTGGTACACAACTCATACAAGTATTATGTAATCCATATGCATTTAAACAAATAAACACATTCTACACAGAGTATCCATATGAGTTACTGCCATAATTAACAATCACTAGCGTTTCATACTAATTCATATACACAGCGGAAATCATGATAACATAAACAATAGAGTCATGCAAACTTTGATTAAAACATAATCAGATACTTATCTTTTAATAGTGGTAGAATCCACCAACCAAGTGCAGGCCTTCCACAAACCTCCCAGCCTTAGACCACACTGCTCATCAACTCAGCAGTGGGTCACCCCCGAGCTGGGACTAAGCTCCACCCCGAGACAAGGAATCCTAGGTTAAGCTGAGGTTACAGGGAAAACATCACACAACCATAGGAAGGGATTCTCTCCCAGGAACCACCCACACTCACTGCCCACAGACCCTCATTCCCCACATGCCTGTTCCACCCCAAGAGTATACACCTTCTTTGTCACCTAGACAGTCCTTTGGCTGCTAACCTCCCTTGCCTTGGTTTACAGCAACAAACCGGACCGGAAGTCTCCAGGCTCTGTGGAATCTACAGGGTTCCTTCTAGGAGTTCTCTCCTTCCTATGTGCACTCTCTCGCCTGGAGAGAATTGCTCACAGGTCAACAAACCTCCCACGTAGTCTAGCACTGCATGGCCACACAACCAATGGAAAAATAGACACGACTTTTTCCACAAGCTCAGCAATGGAAAAATGGCTCAGGGTCACGGCTTCGGGACAGAGATCTCATGCACAGGCTCGATCTCGGGTAGTGGATGCACACGGATTCTCCAGACACAATGTTTTTGGGAAATAATACCCTACAGACTAACAAGCTAGGGCTAGACTTGCATGCAGATTTTGACCTTTAAGAAATGACCTTTTAACCTACCATCCAAAACTTAAACCCCTCTTTCAAGACTCATACATGGAAAGGAACTACTAACCTTTCTACTGATGTTTGGTGTAGATGCTCCATTGCGCTTTGCCTGCTTACTTGAGCTGCTCCTTCCAAAGTTAACCTGCAATCAAGACAAAACACTATGCATGCATGCTATTTTTCTACTTGAGGGTTAGAAATTAAGCATAAATTACACAAATCACATAGAACTCATGCATTGGGATGGGAAAAGTATTCTTTTATTAATCTCAAGATGATTCAACTTACAATAATGATAGAGATCGGCCACCGTTCCTTGATCCTGATCCTGGGCTCCTCCTCTTCTTTTGTCCTCCAACTGCTCTGCGTTAATTCTCCTTAGGCTAGAGGAAAGGCTAAAGGGTTGGGACAAATTGATTTGCCAAATGGGCAGAGTTTCTTCTCTATAATTTTCCTCCTCCAAATAGTACTCCTACCCCTTCTTTTATAGGTTAGAAGGAGCTAGGGTTTTGGACGAACTCTCGGCCATGCATGGCTGGGAGTTTCAGTTAACTGACCCACAGCTTTTTGTCCCATCGGTAACTTTCCTATTTTTGTGCTTTGTTAGGTAAACATGGGCTGTAGAAGGCCTGCAGCATTCAAATGCGTGCAGTAGTGGGTTAGGGCGCGTTTGCCTTTACCTAAGAGGATTTTTGAAGAGGTTGTTCAACAAATGTTTTGGCAATGAAGGGATATGAGTTGGCCTAATGCCAGGTAAGCATGTGTGGTGCAATTTAGGGTTATAATAGATGCCCCCTAATGTGTGAGGTCAGAAGAGCATCTGATGGCCGAAATACATTACCAATTCTTTACCAATCTGTACTGATATGTTGAATGAGTGAGCCCAAGAATCAGGAATCAGGAGGTGCCATCTACAAAATACCAAATGTCTCACCGAGGCAGGCATACCCATGCTCGGGATAAGATAGAACCATGGCTACCAATCAAATACATTGTAGATCCATGCCGAATAACTATAAAGAGTAGCCGCGAACAATACACAACAGAGCTACATCTCGAAATCAGAAAGATATACATAGAAAGTATCCATCTCCCAGAAGCTGATTCGGCCTGATGGCTATACTTCAGAGCTCGAGAAATAACTTCAAAGTCTTCTAAAACTCAGGTAGGAGTGTAATATGAGTGTACGACTGCACTACCCAGAGGTCTTCAATGGCTCGTCGGTTATGGACTTGATAATCTTGATGATCGGACTGAAGGCTTCAGTGATTTCGAACAAAGACTTGATTGGACGTTCAGGATGGTCGGGTATGCGGACAAGAGACATATTGCAGGGGGGCCGACTCAGGCTCAGTGACAAACTTCCCTTGGACAATAGCATGACAAGTGATAAGACTCAGGCAACATATCTGTTAATCATAAGTGTACGAAGCAGGAGGCAACACAAACTCTCCATATGTATGGAAGAGTAACCAAACGGTGGAGGACACAACTCTATATAGTGAGAAAAAGCTTCCTAAGGTCGTACTACATCCCATAGTTTGATGATCAAACGGACATATGTGCGTTATCTAAGGGCGACTCATTATGCTGCCAATAAAGAAAATACTTTTCCCATCCTCTTTTTGGGGTATATTTGATTTTTTTGTTCTTTTTAATGATTTGTGAAAAAAAATAAGGGAATATTATGTTACAATGGAGGAACGAGTTCTGCAAACATACAAGTTCGAGGCACAAGGACAAGACTGATGTTCTAGAGAAATGATACTCGGGAAAAATCCTCCAGTGGCCAAAGGTGTTAAGACGTAGACGCAAACTGTCACAAGGCTGATGGATAAGGTATGCAAATGCGGTTGATAGAACACACAATGGTAACGTCCTTCGATGTAAGTTTAACGAGCCCAGAGAAGGGAAGCTCGGTGGTTTTTCATATTTAGAGACTCTGAAAAAGCATAAAAGGAAACTCCATTGGGGTACCTTTTTTGACAATAGTCTAATCGGTTTGAAAAAGGGATAAACTAGCACCGATTAGACGTCAATTCAAAACCATTTTAACGAGTGTGAAAAGGACAAGATCACTCGGCTATTTTTTCACTTTTAAGGAGTCTGAAAAAATCTTAACTATGGACTCCGTCAGGAATATTCTTCTAGGCCATTTTAATGAGTGTGAAATAATAAGGTCACTGGGCGATCTTTTCAATTTTAGGGAGTCTGAAAAGAGCTTAACTATGGACTCCGGGGGGGTTTCTTTTTCGTAAATTGAGTCCCTCGGGCCTGAAAAAGGAATAAAATTATACCTGAGGATACTCTTCTAAAGAATGGGAATTCAATAGAGTATTCCTTTGTTCATACAGTTGACCATCCGAGCCGAAAAAGGGGTAAAATACCACCGGACAGACGTGACTTCACATTTCAGTTTAACAAGCGTGAAAGGTCACAAGATCGCTCGGCAATCTTTTCATGTTTAGAGGGTCTGAAAAGGGCTTAAAAGGAGACCCGTTATGTTTTGGGAGTCTGGAGGGTAAGGCAAAGAGTGAAAAAGACCCATGCAAATGAGGCTCAAACTTGTATTCAGGAAAGACTATATGGACTCCCGAGCCTACAATGTTGTTAAAAACAGCATGGACACCATAATGCAACCAGGACCTACCTAGGGCATCCATGTTTTGGTAGGCTCTACCACCAAGTTGTGACACTTCTAGAGCAGATATGATGGTTCTATGTCACAACCGGATGGGATCGATCCTATGTCAAAAGAAAAAAAGGCAACGAGATGCAACAGTGGGGATGAAATCCTACCCTATATGCTCAAGTTGATTTTTGAATAATTTTTTTTTTTTTTTTATGGACTGTCAATAATTTTTATTTTTTTTTATTTGTCGAAACTCAACAACAATTGTCCCAATACCTGCTCAAATCCCTCCCATATAACTCCTGGATCACTCTAAATGGTTTTTGGTATAAAGAAACTAATAAAGGGGCCCAAAAAAGTGAGAAAAAGAGGCCAAAAAGTCTATAAATAGAAGTTGGCAGCTCATTATCACCATTGCTGATTTGGAAATTGACTCTGGAGCCAAAAGACCCCCTTTGCCAAAGATCGTGATTCCGGGAGCTACGGTGGATGAAACAGACTTCTGCTTGGACTAAGTAAGTACAAACTCCCTTGTCTTTCTATTCAATACTTCATTTCTAGCTTTCGAGTTGATTTTGGGGGCGATCGTCGACCTCAAAAAGGTCAGCCCTAGGAAAATGTGGGCTGTCCAGGGACAGCCCGTGGGTACCCGCGACTATCGCCTCTATAGGCCACGGGTACCCCCACGTGGTTAAAAAACCAAAAATTTACAAAAAATTAACCCTCCTTTTGATTTGTTGTGTTGGCAGGATGTATGTTCAGTGGAGGGAGAGGGAGCATGAGGCTGCCAATGAGTTAGTGGTTGCAAATACGAATGTTGTGGCCGTGTTGACGCAATGTGGGTTGGTGAAATTATTCCTATGTCCGTTTATGCGCACGCAACCAAGGCTACTGAACACCTTGGTTGATTACTGGCACCCTGATGCAGAGGCCTTCATGATAGAGGGGCAATCCTTGGTGCCCACCACTGAGGACATTTACTTCTTAACTGGCCTCTTGAGGAGAGGGGAACCAGTCAACTTTCAGCCATTTCTTGCGGGGCTGAGCAAAGTCTCAGAGATAATAGATGAGTATTGTGTGGCTGGGACTGATCATAGGACTTCCTCAGTTCCTATTAGTAGGATTACCAGTCTCACCCTACAGACTATTTTATTGCTTATTGGGTGGATTACCAGCTCAGCAACCGTGCATCAGGCTTCGCGCGCACAGATGAACTATGCGATACAGTGCATGAATGCACAAATTTTTGATTGGAGTACCACACTGTTGGAGTGCATGAAGAGTCAGTTGACAGCCTGCCGACAGCGGACACACAGGAACTTGGGGTTTGGGACCATCCTGTGTTCATTCTTCTTTGAGAGAGTTCCATGCTTTAGTCCTCGACTGACAGTATGAGGACATCTGGCCACTTTCCCCGCATTATGTAGATGGGTAGCATTACTGCTGCGACAGGGTGGTGGAAGGACCGTGGAGTCCTTCAACGATGACTTTTTTGCTTGGCTGTCATGATAGATCCCAACTATTGAGGACTACCCATACGCAGGGATCGAATTTTCCAGAGATCCAGCGATACCAGTGCCTCCTAGTGAGGAGCGAGGGGAGATGGGTAAGTCTCCACCTATACAGTTTTTTTGTTTGCATATGTAATTTTTATGTATTTTTTTATATATATATCATGTTTTTGTATACTAGAGTTTTTGATGGGTGAATGTTCATTGCATGCAGATGTGGGACCCGTGCGACCTGCCAACTATGCACGGACCAGGCGTCGCCCCCGGCCAGAAGCCGCAACTGCCGCCACTGGAGGAGCAGCAGTAGTAGGGAACCTCCCCAGTGGAGTCGCCAATTCTGTTGTTGGGAAATAATACCCTATGGACTAACAAGCTAGGGCTAGACTTGCATGCAGATTTTGACCTTTAAGAAATGACCTTTTAACCTACCACCCAAAACTTAAACCCCTCTTTCAAGACTCATACATGGATAGGAACTACTAACCTTTTTACTGATGTTTGGTGTAGATCCTCCATTGCGCTTTGCCCACTTACTTGCATTTCTCTTTCCAAAGTTAACCTACAATCAAGACAAAACACTATGCATGCATGCTATTTTTCTACTTGAGCATTAGAAATTAAGCATAAATTACACAAATCACATAGAACTCATGCATTGGGACGGGAAAAGTATTCTTTTATTAATCTCAAGATGAATCAACTTACAATAATGATAGAGACCGGCCACCGTTCCTTGATCCTAATCCTGGGCTCCTCCTATTCTTTTTTCCTCCAACTGCTCTGCGTTAATTCTCCTTAGGCTAGAGGAAAGGCTAAAGGGTTGGGACAAATTGATTTGGCAAATGGGTAGAGTTTCTTCGCTATAATTTTCCTCCTCCAAATGGTACCCCTACCCCTTCTTTTATAGGTTAGAAGGAGCTAGGGTTTTGGACGAACTCTTGGCCATGCATGGTTGGGAGTTTCAGTTAACTGACCCATAGCTTTTTGTCCTGTCGGCAACTTTCCTATTTTTGTTCTTTGTTAGGTAAACGCGGGCTGTAGAAGGCCTGCCAACATTCAAACGCGTGCAGTAGTGGGTTATGGTGCGTTTGCCTTTACCTAAGAGGATTTTTGAAGAGGTTGTTCAACAGATGTTTTGGCAATGAAGGGATATGAGTTGGCCTAATGCCAAGTAAGCACGTGTGGTGCAATTTAGGGTTATAACACACAACATGGGATTTTTCAATTCAAACAGAGGTAAAAATGGCTCTTTCAGAATCGATCATAGGCTTCTGGTTCAGTACAAAGGTATACATAGGTTTTTCAGTTCAGAAGGTGCACGAGGTTTTTCTGCAGAGATCAGGTCAGTCGTACTTCTCAGAGCCAGTGTACCCTCAGGCAGTCCGCTCGAATGAGAGAGTGAACCCCTCTCACAGTCCACCCAAACTGTTTTATTCACATGCACCAGGGTCGACACTTGTCGCCCTGGAGACTGCATGCGTTCCACCGGCACGCATCACCTTCCCTTGGTCAGGAATTTAGGATAAAAAATATAAATGGCACATGTTCTTTTGGAATAATAATAAAATATCATTCCTAGGCTTAAGCCTCCCCTAGGCTAAGCACTTATCCCCTTTTCCCACCTTCCAGCCCCTACTCCCTTGCCTTCTCTGTGGAAGGTCAGCCCCCCTTCACTCATTCATCGTGGTCGGTCTGCACCTGGTGGTGTTTACAATTTTATTAAATGTTTTTGCATGTATACAAGTACAAAATCAGGCCCTTGGCCTCCAACCCTTAGGCTCTCTGGCCTAACAATCACATAATCCCATCGGCTTATACAAACTTGGCTCACCAGCCCATAACATATATTTACAATTCATTTCATACATCAGATTTACAATTGGGCTCGGCCTTGGGGACGTTACAATTACAACTTCTTATATTTGAGAATATGCTTGCACATAAAAAATGTTAAGTCATATATTCTTTTGTCTATTGCTTATGGGTTTGAGAAAAAATTTCAAGTCGAAAACACCCTTCAAATTGGAACATGGTTTACATTTGGACCACAAATAATCTATTAAGATAAATTAATATGAAGACTATTGAAATAAATATAAACAAATTCTCTTTAAACTTGAACCTGACTTTGTTGAGCTCCAAGTATATTACATAGCTGAGACTAAATGTTCTTTTCTCCCTTTATTTTCCCACATCTATACTTACTCATTTTTCCCTTATATTCTTCCCCTCTATTATCCCTTTTTGCTTCTATACTTAGTCACATTTCTATGATCGCGGTTGCTCGGGTTGGCAAACTGACAGATCCTCATCTCCATCTATATCATCACATCATGAAACCGATCGATCATCGTCCCTTTCAATACTTAGCCAATTATCTGATCGTGGGGTCTCGGTTTAGTGCTATCGAATTCTTATGCCCCATGTTTCGTGATATACATATTGCACCCTAAACTTCAGTGATCTACAATTCGACCCCGGACTTCTCGAACTTGCAAGATTCACTATACCCGGGTTCACAAAAGTTTCAAACCATTTATTGCTCCCTTCCATCCCCACCACATTTTCACCCTTCCCAATGCACATTCAATATGATTTTACTAATGACAAATCACCACACATGTTCAAAAATATTGGCATTAATAAATGAATAATAGATGATGTTGTGTGACATACTTACCCCTTTTTCCCTTTTCTTCTTCCCCTCTATTATCCCTTTCTGGTTCTATACTTAGTCTCATTTCTATGATCACGGGTTCCCAGGTTGGCGGGTTGACAAATCCTCATCTCCATCTATATCCTCACATCAAGAGTTCAATCAACCATCACTCCTTTCCATAGTTGGTCAATTTTATGGCCACAGTTTTCGGGGTTGGCACTATCGAACTCTCATGCCCCATGTTCTATGATATACATCTTGCACCCAAAACTTTTGTGATCTACAATTCCACCCCTAACTCCTTGAACTCACAAGCTTCACTCTACCCAGGTTCAAAACAATTTCAAATCATCTATCACTCCCTTCCATCCCCGCCACCTTTGTGCCCTTCACAATGCACACTAATTATGCTTTACTAGTGAAAACTCAACACACGGGTTCGAAAAGATTAACATTAATAAGAGAAAACCACATTAAACCGATTTACTGGAGCCCAACCGACTGTTGTTTCTTTCCATACTTAGCCAATTTTATGGCTTCCAGTTCCCAGGTTAGCGCTATCGAACTCTCATTCCCTGTGTTTTGTGATATACATATTGCACCCAAAACTTTCGTGATATACATCTTGCACCCAAAACTTTTGTGATCTACAATTCCTCGAGCTTGCAAGCTTCACCCTACCCAGGTTCACAAAAGTTTCAAAGAATTTATCTCTCCCTTCCATCCCCACCACCTTCATGCCCTTCCCAATGCACATTGATTATGCTTTTACTAGTGACAACTCAACACATAGGTTCAAAACAATTGGCATTAATAAGAGAAAACTTCAAGGACATCTCCCATTAATATGCATTAAACTACGATTTACGGGAGTCCAAGCGACCGTAATTATTTTCCATAGTTAGCCAATTTTATGGCCGCGATTTCCCGGGTTGACACTATCGAACTCTCATTCTCCGTGTTACGTGATATACATCTTGCACCCAAAACTTTTGTGATCTACAATTCTGCCCCACACTCCTCAAACTCGCAAGCTTCACTCTACATGGGTTCACAAAAATTTTCAAAGCATTTATCGCTCCCTTCCATCCCCACGACCTTCGCGCCCTTCCCAATGCACATTAATTGTTCTTTGATTAGTGACAACTCACCACACAGGTTCGAAAGGATTGGCATTAATAATCAAAAACCTCGAGGACATCTCCCATTAAAATGCATTAAACCGTGATTTATGCAAGATTATATTATCAAATATCTTCTTCACATGTTATGTTTCATATTACTTTATGGGAAGATTCCATTTCATATTAATTACTTTGTTCCTGCCATGTATTCCTGGGTAGATACTTTTTCAATAATTGTAAATTAAGATATTCAATGAAATTTCAACATAGGTTTTAATATTTAAATTTTTTTTATCCTTTCGTTTCTAAAAAACATTTGAACATAAATTTTTAATATATATATATATATATATATATATATATATATATATATATATATTGTCATTTAATTTTACATATTTCAACTTTCATTTGCGTATTGTTAAATATCTATTCTAATTACCCTTACCATATTGTTAATTTTTGTTTTTTTAACAATATTCCTCGTCTCTCCCCATCATCCAATAATCTTCATCATCAATAATTATAAGGTGCCAACTATCATCTCCATTTCCAAATCTACTTGGCATGGACTAAGCTGCCACACAACACTTGTTTATATCTAAAATCTTATCACTGTAAAGAAGATACAATGCAAACATTATATATCTTCAAAAGTTTTGTTTAGAGTATTCATCAAGTTTCTTGTTATGAACTTTGTAGAGATATTGAAATGATAGAATTCCTCACCAAAATTTAATACAAATTTCGTGAGAGAAACTTTATATTCCTAGGAAAGATTTTTTTTCATAGGTATATAACTTTCATGACAGTCTAGAGCAAGGTGGGAACAATGCTCACATTATCATTGAAGTTCGGAATTTGGAAGGTATCTACTTTGTTCCTTCCAAAGTCATTGGTTGATGTAAGCACAAATTTCTAAAATGACGTATGGAATCTAGGTCAACATAGGTAAAACTATGGTGTATATATTTGACTTTGACAACATGGTTGTGGTATCAAACCTAAGTTTATGATATTTAAATTACCATCTAATATAAAATAGAATATTAATCTTTATCAAAATGAAAATTACTTACAACTTTTATATAGGTTAAATAATCTATAGTAATGTATATATATATATATATAATATATTTTTTTAAGGTCACGGCTAATCCGGACACCAAATTGGTGTATGAGACCTCCTCCTCCCAACGATTTGACTGGTAAAGTCTACGGAGGTATACATACCCTACCCCCCTTTGGATTTGAACTTGTGACCTCTTAGTAGAAAACACATTTCTTAACCATTAGGCCCACTATATATAAACCACATCATTTCCACTTCAAATTGATAATGTTTAATAATATTATTATTTTTAAGTTAAAGTGATATATTTTTTATTCAAATCTAAAATAAAATTTATAATTTCAGATATGTGTTCGTATATGTGTGTATTTTGAGTTTTTGGTTGTCTTGGATGATGGGTGGATTGTTCACTCAAACTTTGGACATTTCAAAAATAAAGCACACAATGTTTATCCAAAATATTTACCACATGATTTAAGAACTGGCAATGAAATAAAAACTCAGCTTCTTAAACTAAAAAGACTAATTTAAATGTGATGAAATATAATTAGTATAATAATGCTACACATCCTTGTGTAAACGTTTTAAGTTTTGGTCCTCTCTGTTGGAATTTTGCCATATAAATTTAGACGAAAAAACATTTTTTTGTTATTTAAATTGCATTGTTGAATGTATAAATGGATTCAATGTGATGAAAAACCTCTCAGACTCTTGGATTATAGAGATTTAGCCTCTCAAAACTGCAGATCCAACAACAAATTTCAAACAAAATTAAACAAGAGCGATGGCCCAAATTTGGTGGCGCCAGCAAAAATTTGGTTGTGCCAACAAAAATTTGGTGGAAGAACTATGGGCTCGTGATGCAGGAGCATCCACACGTCGTCAAGCGAGCCCGCGCGCACGGAGAAAGAACCTACAGCTGGACAGTGCCAGCACACACTTTTTGAAATGCTTTGGAGATTGTTGCGCCGTCGTTTGGATGAGGCATTCAAAGCCAAGCGCAGTTGTATTGTATTAGTAGATAGGAAGGCATTTATGTGAATTAATGCTGTTAGATAGGAATTAACTTTAGATTAGACAGTTTTAGCTTTAGAGAGGGAAAACAGAGTATAGACACCCTCCCGTGTATCATTGTAACATTATTCAGATTCTCATTCATTCATACAGGAGCAAGAGAGAGCAGAGCCAAGAGAGAGCATGTGAAGAAACTCCATGTATAGTTGTTGAAGTAATAGGAAGAGCTTGATTCAATTACCATGGATGTATTTGATACTTTTGTGTTGTTGATGTTATGCTTTTGTTTACTTGCTTCATTTTATGCGTATCTTTTGTATGCTGCATATGTGATTGCTTATCAGGTTAGGAACCTGAG
>ML784781.1:523499-539978 GCA_009831015.1 Picea engelmannii | reverse complement strand
ATAGAGGAAGAGAATCGGCGACTTGAAATCGTCGGGCAGTCTCACGAGATTCCGTGGATCGTCAGATCTGGAAGGAGCTGCGAGGGGTTTAAGCCCCAGGTGCACGAAGAAACCATTTCCTTCGCACATCGGCAAATCGGGGTGGCGAGGGCAAGAATCCCATGCACATTGAAATCGTGAAGGGCGATTTCTCGATTTGATCGAGGCCATCGAATCCGAGCGTGGACAGGTGGCACGAATCCGGAATATCGGAATTTCGGCATTCGGGGTTTCCAAAGGCAAAATATTTGGAGCCGTGGACCCGCGAGTCGCGAAGTCCCGACGTGACGTGGCAGTGTGGGACACGGACGTCAGTGGGAGACGCGTGGAGGCTTATCGGTACATCGGGATTCGGAGGTTCCATGTTGCGCGGGAGGTGCTCATAAGGTTCGCGAGTCCGCGAAACCCGACTTCCCGAGTTCCGAAAGGTGGGATTCCCGAGAAGACTGTGGGTGATAGAACTCCCGGGCAGGAGTTGGAAGAGCATCGACTCTTCGGGCAAGTGGAGTGAGGAGGTCCTGGAGGGCGACCGACTGCTGAGAGTGCGGTGTGCCGTCAGCCCGACTCTGGAAGCGAAAGAATACCCCTTACATTCCACAAGAGCAACTCATTCAGCTCAATGATCATATCCAAGGATCAAATATTTGGAACACAACCTGGAGAAATCGACCTCTCATTCAAACTCATGTGCTATGGGAAGTACGAAATGGCCACCCTGCCATGTTTTGGACGAACTCATGGCAGCAACTCCCTTCGCTGCAAACAATGGAGAATTTGTGCCCCTTTCAAGACCACATACAAGGTTTGGATCATCTCAAAGTCATTGACCTTTGGCTTAATGCCTCTCACCATCCACCCTGGCACAACTAGAAAATGCTCCCACATAATCTCCACATTCTAGCAGACTATGACTTACAACCCTGGAAAACCATAGTGGGCCAAAGAAAGATTTGCATCAGTGAAGACACATACATTCTTCATTGGGGGTATATCCCCTCAGGAACGTTCATAATCAAAGAATCCTACCACCTCCAGGAAAATTTTCACAATCAACCAAAAGAGCACATATAACACATCATCTAGAAAACCAAACTATGGCCGAAAGTTTCCACCTTTATTTGGTTCATGGTTTAGAATCGTATCCTAAATTGGGAAAATCTCAAGAGGCATGGCTTCATTGGAACCTCAAATTTCTATCTATGTCAGCAACAAGAAGAAACAATGGAGCACATATTCAATCAATGTCCCATTAGTGAGGAGACCTGGGATCAAGTTTCTCAAATCATGAGGAAAACCAAAAGAGATAGGACTAGCATTATAAGCACCATTCCAAAGGAATAGATGCATATTTCATTCCAAATCCTCCACCCCCTCACATATTTGGTCAATGATCTTTGAGAACATACATGAAACCATCCATGCCTAGCCCAGGACCCAGGAATATTTACCCATTGAACCTCATGAATCCTCATTTTTTCTTCTTGGTAGTTGATAACACCCAAAGCCCCTCTTAATCTTATTATTCCCATTAATTCCACTTCACTAAGCCCCTCCACCTGGAACTGTCCCCCCCACTATAGTTTACAAGATAAATTTTGATGGTGCCTCAAAGGGAAATCATAGCCCGACAGGATTTCGGGTGGTGATTAGAGATAGTAAAGGACAACTCCAACACCTTATGCCAAGCTATGTGGGACATGATACAAACAACTCAGTGGAATTTTGGGGTCTCATAAGAGGAGTACAATTAGCCTCTAATCTCAACCTGACTCACCTCATCATTGAAGGGGATTCCAAAATAATCATCTCGCTGGCGGCCAAAATCATAAATGGAACCGATCTAGAGAAACTAACTCCAATATGGCATCTTCTGGGGCCTATAAATAATTTACAAGCTCTTCTCCATCCTTCTCTCACTCTTATCACCTCTCACATAAGACGTGAGGCCAACAAGGTTGTTGATAAATTGGCTAATGAAGGCGTTTCAACACATGCAGAGACCATCATTATCAATTCCAATCATCATCTTGATTCACAGTTGTTGATCCATTGCAGAGAATTGGCTCTTCATGATTCCCCCCCTAGATGGGATGACACCTAACAATCGTATGCTACTTGGAACTCATGCGATGAGTGCAATTCAATCCCCTCGTCGCCATCCTCCCCCTCCATAATTTAACCATGTATAGCATTGAAGTTGTGAGGAGATAGTGTGATGGGACAACCAGGGATGATTAATGGCGCACATTCCAGACCAGTTATGTCTCTCCAGAGCAGGTACGAAGAAACAAGTATTCATGGCACTTCTCCCTGTCATCTCACTAGCCTTCTTCATGTTAAGCACTCACCATGGCTATTTGATCCTGTGTTTGCACTTGGATTTTCATTCCCTATCTGAAATCTCTTTCCATTGGAGTCAAGAACTGGCCTCTGTTGATTTTACCTCCCCTTTGGGACCTACATATAGCTTGTTTCTCATGGTTTATCTCTATTGTGTTCATGCCATGCCACAAGAAAGAGGCAAGCCCAAACACATGCCTACCTACTTCAACTTTGTAGCCCGACACTAACATACATTCCCACCCTCGACCCCCACTCTGCCTCCTACCCCTTCCACCAATCGCATCATCCCTCCCCACTCTGACCAAAATTGGCACGATGATGCTCAACCTCTCCTTGGCAATATGGAGACAAGGCCTAAAGTTCTTGACCCTGTGATAAATTTTGGTGGTTGTCCAGTAGAGGAGGAAATTCCTCCAAATTGGATGGAAGACACCACTGGGATGACTGAACCAATTGGCATCACCATCCCCTCTATCCATATCGATTCTTCTATGAGTGGTTGTGTTATAGAGGAATAAATCCCTCCACGGTGGTTAAATGACTCAATTCAGGGGACAACTCCAAACGTCAATGTGTTGCTCAATGAAGCCACCGAGACAGACTTGGAAAGTCTTGGATTACTACCTGGTTGAGGAGTAGACTCATTTGGATATGTTAGAGGAAGCACTGGCTCATCCAGCCTCGATGAGCCATGATCCAAGCACCTATAAAGACATGCCCAGTCCACACAGATTTTCGGAGGATCATTTGTAGTTGATTTTCGAGATGTGTCGGAAGATGGTAGACCATCTTCAAAGCCAGTGTTCCCTCAGATGTCGTCTGGATATGTTGTTTGACTCCTTGTCAAATGATCCTACAAAGAGTCATTTCCCAACTTGTTGTTAGTCATTTGCCTTCACTTTCCGCCATGATGGTCACACGAGTTCACCAAATGTTTATCTTTCTTGTTGTCATGTTTTCAGGTTTAGATAGGATACATTTAGAGTTGAATTATGCATTAGCAAGACTTTGGTTTTGGTATACTGGCTTGTCCATAAGTTTTGCAGGCTACCTACTCTGGTTTCCATGCAAGTGGCATAACAGATAACAGGCTTTGAACTATGTAATGACATGTATTGTTATGACAACTTTTTAAGGTAACACAAACTTTTTATTTACAAAAAATAAAAATAAAGAGATAATGTGAAAGAATTGAAACTAGATTGCATAAATGTCATCAAACTATGACTAATTCAATCTTTGCTGATTTAATTTCTTTTTACAAAATGGTTTCTTAGATCAAGTCAAGTTAATGTAAGGAAAATACAAACGTTTCTATCTAATGTACTGAATATTATGTGTCCTCACAATTATACAACCTGAGTGGACTTAATGGTTAAGAACTTGTATTTTCTCCTTGGAGGTTATAGGCTCAAAACCAAAGGGGGGTAGGGTATCTATACCTCTGTAGACTTTAGCAGTCAAATCACTAGGGGTCTCATACACCAATTTGGTGTTTGTCTTGGCAGTGACCTTATATATATATCTATATCTATACACACACACACACACACACTAACTATTGAAGTAATAGGAAAAGTTGTTCTTGTGCTTAATGTGGGATTATTCAACATACTATAAAGTTGTGATTTGTTAATTATTGGCTATGATAACTTATCTATCTTAAGCCAAATATTAATGTATTTATATGTGTGTCATTTCATTGTTTTTTAATAGAGAATACAAAGAAATGTTTTTTGTATGTGTGATGGAATGTCTACTCTCCGTGTTTCTATATTGGTATCGAAGTTTATTCAACACTTACTCTCTCATGAGAGGGGTCTATGATCATGCAAATTCCACAATTCTAATCATTTGTACATATATAGGATTAGCTTAAAGTGTGTGATAGTATATTATTTACTTGTTGTTTGAGTGATTACGGATTTTTGTGTGAAGATTTCTCTCGCGAGAGGGGTTTGTTATCATGAAAATGATCAATTCTAATCCTTTGTACATATGTAGGATTAGCTTAGAGTGTGTGAGAGTATATTATTTACTTGTTTTTGAGTGATTACGAATTTTCATGTGAATATTTCTATACGCAATAAATCTGCTACCGAGGATTTGTATAAAGCATTGCTCACTACTATCAATCTGCATTGGCTATTCCAAACATTGTGTGCTTATTAGAGTTTGTGGTAAGATCAGATCAAAAGTGGATTATATTGGAGACAAATACCCAGTGAATTAATCCAATATCAACATTGAAAGGGCACTAGAGGATCAAACTACCATTATTGATTGTTGTAAGGCTCTGAAGCTTAGAAATGTTTTTGGGCGTGAAAAGTTCCCTCATGGAGTCGAAATCGACTTTAAACAACCTGCATGTTCATGGGAGGCTCAAAACATTTCAAGTTTTCTACATTTACAAATGAGTATATCTACATATATGGTGGAAGATCTAGACAAAAAGCATTGGTACTGATTTTCTCCAAAATAGTGAAGGGTCCATATCGGATGGGCTTGAGTTTCTTACCTTCACCCTTCAACCGCTCCTTGCTGATGTGAAGCCACACCTGGTCCCCAACCTAGAACTGATGATCAACCTTGTGTTTTTCATGTTGAGCTTTATACTATGCTTGACTCTTCTCCAACTGTTCTCTAACTGCTTGGTGTACCTGCTGGATCCTTTGAATGAACTTCCAGGCTCTATCTTCAT
Organism: Picea engelmannii; assembly: GCA_009831015.1. Taxonomy (NCBI): domain Eukaryota; kingdom Viridiplantae; phylum Streptophyta; class Pinopsida; order Pinales; family Pinaceae; genus Picea; species Picea engelmannii. The sequence goes on along the minus strand of ML784781.1, from coordinate 534,895 downwards.
TTCTTTCTTCATTGGAATCAACATCTTTCCCATACATAAAGTCCAAAGGGACTTTAGGAAAATACCCAAAACATGTCTCGAATGGAAAACTCTGAGTAGAGAAATGTAAGGCTCGATTATAAGCATGTTGTATGTAGGGTATTTTTTCATCCCATAACTTGGGATGCATGTTACAGTAGCCTCGAAGAAAAAGTACCAGTGTTTGGTTAACAACCTATGTCTGTCCATTGATCTATGGATGGAAAGCAATGCTCCTCCTCAACTTGGTGTCCATCATTCTCCACAATTTTATCCAAAAATACCCAAGGAATCGAGTATCTCTATCTGAGATAGTGGATGTGGATAACCCAAAGTGAACCCAAACATACTGAAAGAAGATATTAGCAGTCTGCTCAACAATGATATGATTTTTACATGGCATCAAGACACACACCTTGTTGAACCTATGCACTACTACATACAAATAGTCATGACCCCTTTTTGACATTGGTAAACCCCCTACACAATCCATGGAGATACTCTTCCATGGATGGGATGGAACAAGAAGTGGTGAGTATAGCCCCAATTTTCTATTAATGGGCTTACAAGTAGAACACATCACACACCCATTTACATATTTAGTTGCAATTTCTTTCATCTGATGCTAGTGAAATTTTTTTTGCAGATGAGCCATAGTTTTTCCTACCCCAAAATTCCCAGACACGAGAGAAGTGTGAGCTTCTCGTATTACATGGAATCGTTCACTTATAGGAATACAAATCTTCCCAAGATGGTAGAGTAGTTTTCCCTGCAGAAAATAGTTCTCTACCTGTGCACCATGGGTTAGCTTCTCAAATACAATTTTAAAATATTCATCAACAACATATTGTTCCACATAGCTATCATGAGATAAATAAGTGTTCTTCAAAATAATAGAAGCAACAATAGGAGGTCTAGAAAGCATATCATCTACCTTGTTACTTGTGCACTTTTTGGATTTGATTACAAAATGAAATTGTTGAAGAAAACCCATCCACCTGTAATGTCGATATTGTTGCAGGTTGGTTTGTGCTTGGAGATACTATAAGGGTTGATGATCTATATGTATGATTGTTTCCTTCCCTAAAAAGTAGTGCTTCCATTTCTTTACACTTTAAACTAATGAATACAACTATTTATCATATGTATGATAGTTAACAGTAGCTTATTTAAAAGTTTCAGAGTGGTAACAGATAGGCTTACAATATTGCATAAATACTACACCCATGGCGTATCCGTTGGCATCTGTCTCGATATCGAAAGGCTGTTGAATATTTGGTAGTGCTAATAATGGTGTGGTACTGATCTTTTCCTTCAAAGTGTTGAAGGCTTTTTGTTGTTTTCCTCCCCACTAAAATGTGTTTTTCACACTAGTTAAGGAATGCAAAGGAGCTGCAATAAAAGAGAAGTTTGAAATGAATCTCCTCCAGTACTGGACTGAACCTAAGAAGCTTCGTACTTTGGTTACACTTTTTGGTTTAGGCCAATTTACAATTACATCAATCTTGGAAGGTTCAATTTTCAATTATTCTCCTCCTACAATATGACCTAAGTACACAAGTGTAGTATTGCCAAATTCACATTTGAACAATTTTACATACAAGTTTCCCCTTTACAAAGTATCTAATACTTGCTTTACATACCTAACATGTTCATCCTAAGTCCCACTAAATATAAGAATGTCGTTTAAATATACAATTAAAAAATCATCTAGAAATGGCCTGAATACATCATTCATCACACACATGAAGGTTATCGGAGCATTACAAAGCCCAAACAACATAACTAACCACTCAAACAATCCTTATTTAGTTTTAAAGGATTTTTTCCATGCATCTTATTCTGCAACCCTGATCTGATGGTATCCACTGCACAAATCCAACTTAGTGAAATAAACATCATTCTTTAATTGATCAAGTAAATCATCTATATGAGGAAGACAGTATCGATTTTTCACCGTGATTTTGTTTAAGGCTCGATAATCAACACGCATTCTCCATGTTCCATCGTTCTTTGGCACCATCACGATTGAAGAACCACAAGGAGATGAATTGGGCTTGATGACCCCTTGATCCAATAAGTCTTGTACTTTCTTTTTGAGCTCTGTCATCTCTACAACTGACATCCTGTACATGCCCACATTAGGAAGAGGAGAATCATGTTGAAGATGTATTTCATGTTGGATTTCCCTCTTAGGAGGTAATCTATCTAGTTCCTAGAAAATATCGTCATACTTAGACACAATATCAATTAATTCTTTCTTATGAGAAGGATCAAATCCTTGGAAGGCATCAGATGTTCCAACATCTTTTTCCCTTACGACCATGAGTACATATCTCATATTAGTGTTTATGAGTCTCTTCATTTGTCCTACACTAACAAGTGTGGTGTTTACCCTCATGTTGTGGGCTCTAACAATATATTCCACTCCCCCTTTAGCAAGGTGATATTTGTTCTCATGACGAAAGAAGAGTTCTTTCCTATCATAAAGATAAGGACTCCCTAACACTATTCCACATATATCAAGTGATACAACATCCAAATCCACTTCATCAATCAAATTTGAAGAAAAATTAAATCTGACCCTACACTCCTTGGTGACATTAAGTTTTTCTTTATCACATACCCAACTAAGAGGATAAGGCTTTGGATGTGGTTTAGTTTCAAGACCCATATTTTTGACAAGTGCTTCAGATATCAAGTTTACTTGGGAACCCGGAACAAATAGTGTATCTATCTTAGCATGTTTAGATACAACCCTTATGTGAAATAATTCATTCCTCTTTCTTTCCTCATCATGAGATTCATTATTGGAATTTGAACTAGGCTCATGAAGGGAATATTTACCTTGTACTCCAATCACTGTGATATTTCCTTCGTCTCCTAAATTGGAACCAAGATCTTGTTGCATTGTAGCAACGATATTTTTCTTCCCCTTTCCATCGAATTGTTTCGGTGTCTTCTCTGGATGTAGTTTCCAACAATGTTCATAATCGTGACCATTATTATTGCAATGAGTGCAAGATGGCTTTCCTTCTTCCCTCTTTATAGTGGCGGTCTTTTTGCTCTTCCTTTTAAACTTTTTAAACTGCTTATGTGGGAGATTGGAAGGTTTCTTTGTGTGATCTTCTTGAACATGCTTTCCCCAGTTCTCAAGGTGAGTGGTTTGCACACAAACTTGGCCAAGACTGGTGGGGTTAAACAATAGTAAAGTATGACGAATATAACTGTGAAGTGCACAAATATACTTCATTAAAGTTTCATAAGAATCTAAAGGAATGTTTAATGCAAGATATTTCTTCCTAAATTCTTCTGTGAAACTTTGTACAGTTTGACCTTTACTTTGTCTTAAAGTTTGTTATTCCATCATTACTTTATGTAAATAACCCAATGGATAAAATTTCTTCCTTATTGTTGATTTAAATTCTAACCATGAGGAAAGAAGATTACCACACTTACTTATGTCTTGAAGTTTTCTCTCCCACCATATGAGAGTGGTGCCTTCCCACTGAAGAGAGGCCAATTTCACTTTAAATTCCTCTTCATCAATCTATTGAACATGACAATATACTTCAACTTGTCAGATCCAATTATCTAGCTTTTCAGGATTAGCATCTCCATTAAACATAGGTTAAGAAAATTTTACATCAAGCTTTAATAATGGTTTCTTAAAAGAAGCTTTATGGCTAGAATGATGAGAATGATGAGAATGCTCAAAGGAAGAAGAGATAGAACTTGATGGTGAAGATGGAGGTTTAGGAGGGTCTCCTCTAGCCCCTTGATTCACTGAAGCATTATCATCTTCTTGTTCTTCCTTTTTCTTCCCTTTCTTCTTCATCCTCTTCTCGTAGTCTCCATACATTCACTCGACCATTTCTAACATGTGATAAAAGATCATATGGAAGTTTTTCTCATGTTCATCACGCTTGTCCTCTTCGTCCATTTTCTTCCTTTGGGATGCACGACCAACTTTTGGGTTGAAATTCTTAAGTGTTCCTTCACCCTGCTTATGCTTGGCCCTAGTAATAATTCACACTAAAAAATTCAAGTCAAATATGACTACTCTGATACCAACATGATCCAGGATCTTTTCATCGATGTGACTTAGTAAAGAATTGTATTAAATGAGCATAAAATGAAATGCACCATAAAGAAGGAATAACTTAATAATGAAGAGACATATGCATCAAATCTGAACACAAAAAAATTGATAACGAAGTTCATCCTTGGTGGCTTACGTCTTCGGGTCCTACTCTCAAATGGGTAGGCCTTTTATTAACTCATCAAATTAATTTGGAAAAATACATTAGTATACCTCATTCTGGAGTTAAGATGTAGAATCTTTGCTCAGATCAGAAAAAAAACAACACCATTGAATTCATGGGGTCGAATTACCCAAAAATGACTATCTCCATGCCTCGATCTGAGTCTGGAATTTTAAGGCCCTTGAGAAAATTTGTCTCAGTTTCTGTGCTTGCACCTGCAATAAATTCATGGAAAATTTCTCGTTTTCCATGCCCCTGTTCATACGGTCGTGCACCCTGGTATGACCCCTGTGCTCTGGAAAACTTTAATTCTTGAATAAAATCGGGGGCAGATTTACCAATGAGGCCGTTTGGCCTATTGGTTGGTGGATATATATTAAAGTGCTTTGTTGGAGGAGGCTTTGGGGTCAAGCCTGCAGATCTCCATTTTAATACATTGGAGTTATATATATATATATATATCTGTGTGTGTGTGTGTGTGTGTTGTTTGTTTGGGCTCGTGCTAAGTTTGGAGTATAGTTTGACATGGTGGATCCCACCAGATTTTGGCGGACTAGGGTGTTGGTGCTAAACAACCCCTTTTTCGATTTTGAATTTTGGTTGTTGGGCATCCTTGGGCATTTTCATGCTGCCACATGGCATCCCATGACTGGGCCATGTGGTGGCCATTCATTGGCCCATGTCACCTTACTGCACGAACATGCCACATCACTTGTTGGGTGGTTGTACGGTCTGTCACATGGCTGTATAGAATGACACGTGGAACTTTCCCATTGGTCCATGGAATGATCGAAAAATTCCAAAATCGAGTGACACATGGCACTTTCCCATTGGTCCAAGGATTGACCAGAAAATTCCAAAATCAAGTGACATGTGGCAACCTTTGGTGCTGCCACATCATCATGCTAATATCAACATGACACATGTCACCCTCTACATGTGCCATGTACCTTGTATGGACGTTGAATTCATTCATACTAATGCTGACGTCAGCAGTACGGACCCTGACTCATCCCTACTGACTGGGCTAGGTTGACCAAAACTTTGACCATGAATATCTTTTGATCTGTAACTTTGTTTGACGATTTGTTTACGCCGTTGGAAAGATCACGACGCGCTCTTTGCAATGATGCCAATTTCACTGAGTTTTGAGGACTTTGATTTTTTTTCCCTTTCTCTATTTTCTGAGGCCATTCTGAGCTTCCTCAGGTGCTTCTGTGAATTATGAGTTATCCTAAGTCTTCTCTGGATCCTTTTTGGATCACTTTGGCTCATGGTTTAGAATTTTATCCTAACTTGGGACAATATCAGGAGGCGCGACCTCATGGGACCCTCAATTTGTTATCTCTATCAGTAAGAAGAAGAAAAAATGGAGCACATATTCAATCAATGTCCCAATAGTGGGGAGACTTGGGATCAAGTTGCTCAATTCATGAGGAAAACCAAAAGAGACAAGACTAACATCATAAGCACCATCATGGATTGTGGTTATGAGGTCTTCAAAATCCCACTCCTGAACAAGATTTGGAAACTCCTTCCAGGATTCATTGTATGGAAGCTCTGGAAAGAAAGGAATAGATGCATCTTCCATTCCCAAGCCTCCACCCCCTCACATATTTAGTCGAGGATCTTTGAGAACATACAGGAAACCATCCATACCCATCCCTGAACCCAAGGAGATTTACCCATTGAACCTCATGAATCCCTCATTTTTTCTTCCTAGTAGCTTATAACACCCAAAGCCCCTCTTAATCTTAATGTTCCCCTTAATTCAATTTCCCTAAGCCCCTCCACCTATAATTGTCCCCCCTTGGATTTTACAAGGTAAATTTTGATGGTGCCTCAAAGGGAAATACTGGCCCGACATGATTTGGGGCGGTCATTAGAGATAACACATGCCAACTCCATCACCTTATGGAAGGTTATCTGGGACATGATATAAACAAATCAATGAAACTTTGGGGTCTCATCAGAGGAATACAATTAGCCTCTAATATCAACCTAACTCACCTCATCATTGAAGGGGATTCCAAAATAATCATCTCGCTAGGGACTAAAATCATAAATGGAACTAATCCAGAGAAAATAGCTCCAAGATGGTGTCTTATGGGGCCTATAAATAATTTACAAGCCCTTCTTTGTCCTTCTCTCACTCTTATCACCTCTCACATAAGGCGTGAGGCCAACAAGGTTGTTGATAAATTGGCTAATGAAGGTCTCGCTACACAAGCAAAGACCCTCATTATCAATGCCCGTCATCATCATGATTCGAAGTTGTTGATCCACTGCAGAGAACTGGCTCTTCATGATTTCCACCCCCAGATGGGATGACACCTGACAACCCTATGCTAACTGGCACTCATGCGACGACTGGAATTAAATCCCCTCGCCGCCAACCTCCCCCTCTATCATTTCACCATGCATAGCATTCAAGCTGTGAGGGAGATAGTGCGATAAGACAAATAGGGATGATTAATGGTGCACATTCCACACGAGTTATGGATCTCTAGAGCAGGTACGAAGAAACAAGGTGACATCAAATCAATCTTTGTGGTGCCTCTCCCTGTCATCTCACTAGCCTTCTAGATGGTAAGCACTCACCGTGTCTATTTGATCCTGCGTTTGCACTTGGATTTTCATCCCTTGACTAAAATCTCTTTCCTTTGGAGCTGAGCACTCGCCTCTGTTGATTTTACCTCCCCTTTGGGGCCTGCGTATAGCTTGTTTCTCATGGTTTCCCTCTATTGTGTTCACACCATGCCACACGAAAGGGGCAAGCCCAAACATGGGCCAACCTACTACAATTTTGTAGCCCGACACTAGCGTACATGCCCACCCTCGACCCTCGCTATGCCTCCTATCCCTTCCACCAGTCCTATCGGCCCTCCCCATTTTGATGAAAATTGACACGATGATGCTCAACCTCCCCTTGGCAATCTAGAGCCAATGCCTCAAATTCTCGACCTTGTGATAAATTTTGGTGGTTGTCTAGTAGAGGAGGAAATTCCTCCAAATTGGAAGGAAGACACCACTGGGTTGACTGACCCAATTGGCATATCCATCCCCCTTATCCATCCTGATTTTGCTATGGGTGGTTGTGTGATAGAGGAAGAAATCCCTCCATAGTGGTTGGGCGACTCAATTCAAGGGGCGACTCCAAACACCAGTGTGTCGCTCAATGAGGCCACCGGGACAAAATTGGATTACTACCTGGCTGAGGAGGAGACTCATATGGATTTTTTCGAGGAAGAACTAGTTCATCCACCCTCGGCAGGCCATGATCCAAGCTCCGAGCAAGACATGCCCAGTCCACACAGATTTTTGGAGGATCATTTGTAGTTGATTTTTGAGATGTGTCGGAAGATGGCAAACCAACTTCAAATCCAACGTGCCCTCAAACGTATTTTAGATATGTTGTTTGACTCCTTGTCAAACGATCCTACAAAGAGCCTTTGCCCAACTTGCTTCCATTCGTTTGCCTTCACTTTGCACCATGATGGTCGCTCGGGTTCACCAAATGTTTAGTTTTCTTACTGTCATGTTTTCAGGTTTAAGTAGGATACATTTACAGTTGAATTATGCATTAACAAGACTTTGGTTATGATATAATGGCTTGTCCATAAGTTTTGGCAGGCCACCTGTTCTAGTTTCCATGCATGTGGCAGAACAGGTGGCAGGTTTTGAACTATGTAATGACATGTATCGTTATGACAATTTTTTAAGGTAATACAAACTTTTGTATTGACAAAAATTAAAAATAAAGAGATAACGTGAAAGAATTGAAACTGGATTGTAGAAATGTCATCAAACTATGACTAATTCAATCTTTCCTTATTTAATTTCTTTTTACAAAATGTTTTGTTAGATCAAGTCAAGTTAATGTAAGGAAAATACGAACGTTTCTATCTAATGTGAATATTATGTGTCCTCACAATTATACAACCTAAGTGGGCTTAATGGTCAAGAACTTGTATTTTCTCCTTGGATGTTATAGGCTCAAAACTAGAGGGGGGTAGGGTATGTATACATGTGTAGACTTTAGCAGTCAAATCACTTGGGGTCTCATACACCAATTTGGTGTATGGCTTGGTGGTCACCTTAAAAATAGATTATATATATATATATATATATATATATATATATATATATATATATATATATATATATATATTATTGAAGTAATATGAAAAGTTGTTCTTGTGCTTAATGTGGGATTATTCAACATACTGTAAAGTTGTGATTTGTTAATTATTGGCTAAGATAACTTATCTATCTTAATCTAAATACTAATGTATTTATATGTGTGTCATTTCATTGTTTTTTAATATAGAGTACAAAGAAAAGTTTTTTGTATGTGTGATGGAATATGTCTACTCTTCGTTTTTCTATATTGGTATCAGAGTTGGTTCAACCCTTGCTCTCTCATGAGAGGGGTCTATGATCATGCGAATTCCATAATTCTAATCATTTGTACATATGTAGGAATAGCTTAAAGTGTGTGATCGTATATTATTTACATGTTTTTTGAGTGATTACAAATTTTTGTGTGAAGATTTCTCTCGCAAGAGGGGTTTGTGATCATGCAAATGATCAATTATAATCCTTTGTACATATGTAGGATTAGCTTAGAGTGTGCAAGAGTAGATTATTTACTTGTTTTCTTAGTGATTACAAATTTTCATGTGAAGATTTCTATGTGCAATAAATCTGCTACCGAGGATTTGTATAAAGCATTGCTTACTACTGTCAATCTGCATTCACTATTCCAGACATTGTGTGCTTATCAGAGTTTGTGGTAAGATCTGATTGAAAGTGGATTATATTGGAGACAACTACCCAACGAATTAATCCAATATCAACATTGAAAGGGCACTTGAGGATCAAACAAACATTATTGCTTATTACAAGGCTCCAGATCTCATAAATGTGTTTGGGCATGAAAAATCCCCTCATGGAGTCGATTTCGACTTTAAACAACCTGCATGTTTCATGGTGCAAAAAAGTGAAACCTAGAAATCAAAAGAGTAATGGTGGTGAAGAAGGCCCGAGGAGTTATCTTTGGAAAAGGCAGTTTGGAGTGGTTTACTCATTGTCACAAATCCACCAACTGGTGTTCGATAAAGGAATTGCACCATTCGGCTTTTTGGTCATTTCCTTTACCTAGAATGGTGTTATTGGGTATGGTGTTTAACTAGAAGGCATTACGGTGGTATTAGTTTCAACATTAAAGTTGTTTAGTAGAATATTTTTTTATTATTATTGAAAACATAATAAGCATGTTTATGAAATAAATAATGACAATGAATCTATGAAATTAAAGATGAAAGAGGTCATGATGAAAGATTGACTTATGTACATTCAATATCTAGACTATTTTCCTAGAGATCTAGCAAGCACCATGGTTGGGTACCTAGATCTCTTGGTAGATGGAAGTATGTCCTTAGAATGGCTAGTAGTTCAGTTGTTACAAATAGGGAATTGATTTAGTGGTATGAAGGAATCATATCTTGAAAGTTAGAAGTGATCAAGTGGAAGTTCCACTCAGCATGGATGGTTGTCCAGTTAGTTCAGAAGTTGTGGATCTCGAGAATGATCCCTCATTAGTTGTTGAGACATGCATGTGGATTGCAGTCTACAATTGAGGTTACAAGACATGCATGTGGATTGTTGTCCACTAATTTACTTTAGAAGATTCATGATTTGAGCGTTTGGGGAGGTGGAATCTGAGAACTCAAGAATTCAACTCATGAGGTACACCTTTATGAGGGTTACAGGAAAACTTGATGGAGTTCAGAGTCTATAAGATTTCAAAATATTTAGAGATGCTAATGAAGACATTACCTGACAAAGATCATGACAAGTGCTAGTTAAGGGAGGGTATTGGAGTTATTAAGTCCTACTTGTCTTGTGTTTAATGTGAGATTATTCATCATACTATAAAGTTGTGATTTGTTAATATAAAGTTGTGATTTTTTAATTATTGTAATGTAGAATTTATCTCTAAGTGAGTTATTTATTCTCAATGTTTAAGAGGTTGTTTTAGCTCTAATTGATTTTGAGAGATGTTCTCCAACTTAGTCTCCTAGATTTGTGTTCAAGAAAGTGTAGTTAATGCTGGAAACTTCTTGATTTGTATTGGACATTAGATGGGAAGATTACTTAAGCTATAAGCTAAGTTAAATCTTGTTACTATGTATAGCAAATAGACAAGAGACAATAGATCTTTTTTGTATATATGCTTAATTTATATGTTAAATTAGCAAGATTTTGAGAAAACTCTTAGAGAACAAGAGATATCTCTGATCTTTTTGTAAATTGAAAGGCCACTTGATTCTAATAGAATAACACTAAAACTGCTTCTTTTTTTTTTAAATAATCTCCTAAATTTGTATGTGGTTAAGATATTCTCTCAACTAATTTGTTAGTGACTAAAATAACTTATTTTTCTTAAGTCAAAGATTAATATATTTATATGTGTATCATTTCATTGTTTTTTAATATAAAATATAAAGAATAATTTGCTATATGTAGGAAAGAATTTATCTACTTCACTTTTTTATATCTAAAATCACGTCAATGCCAAGAAAATACAATGCAAACATTATGTATCTTCAAAATTTCTGTTTAGAGTATTCATCAGGTTTTTGTTAGGAACTTTGTAAAGATCGTGGATTTTTTTTTCATAGGAAACTTTGACTTTGACCACATTGTTGTGGTATCAAACCTAAGTTTATGATATTTAAATTACCGTCTAATTTAAAATAAAATTTTAATCTTTATAAAAATTACTTAAAACTTGTATATAGTTTAAATGATATTGTAAAGAGTTATATATAGGTTTTGGTTAAAAGTTTTATTTTTAGGATTTTTGGTCTTAATCCCTTGATGTAAATCTGAATAAAATTATTAATTTTTATAGTTTAAATTGTATTTCTGAATGTGAAAATTCTGGGATATTTAGATTATACAAACTTAACCACTCAAATCTGCAAATCTAGCCATTCCTCATTTGATTTCGGACAAAATCAAACTAAAAAAGTTACCAGAAAACGACCAAAAAGTAGAATGTTTAAACTAAGCTTATATATATATATATATATATATATATATATA
>ML784781.1:463434-516494 GCA_009831015.1 Picea engelmannii | reverse complement strand
TATATATATATATATATATATATATAGATTGATGTGATAATTTTTTATAATTTTATAATATTTCATTTGCTTTCTTAATTTTTATGCTCAACTTTTTACTATTTTTTAATTTTCAATTTTAAATAATAAATTAAATATATTAGCATTTTAAATAAAAATTATAAAATAATAAATAATACTATACTATGAAGTTTATAGATTTGAGAGATTTAGAGACATCATATGTAAGAATGAAGATCACAAATGTTGTTTTATGTTTTTTTATTATAATGATGAGTATTTTTTGAAATTTCATTTTTTTATAAACATATAGGATGAATTTATTAAAACTTTTTTGATATTTATAAATAAGATTTTTTTTATATAAAAAATATTGGTTAAGTGTATTTTATTTTCAATTTTTTTTGAAAAGAAAAAATTATTATTTTTATTTGGAAAAAAAATGATTATTATTAATTTTTTTTACAAAATGGAAAAATTTATTCTATTTTATTAAGAAAACTCTATCATATTTTATTAAGAAAAACCATGTGGTTTCTCTACTTGTTTCCTTATGTTCAAGTCAATAAAAAACAATTTTAAATCTTAATTTAAAACCAAAAATCACTTTCAACTTAAATAACACAAAACTTTATAATCATCATAGAAATTACCTTCACTAAAATGATATACCTTTTAATATATCTAACTTTAATTTCATATATCAAAAATAAATAAATAAAAATATTTATTTATTTATTTATTTAAATTTTTTTAACTAAATTCAAAATAATATTAAACTATATATATTCATATTTAACTAAAAATAAAGTGTCAATAAAATAATATTTTTCTTAAATAATTATTTATAATACTAAATTATATATAATTTAAAATATATTTAATATTATATTTAATTATTAGTAATAATTAATGTTTATAAGTATTACCAAAGTAACCATACTTCATACTTCAATATGTAAGATACAACATGGAAACCACTTACATATTAAACATTTCAAACTCCAATTTATAGGATTCTTTGGGAAAAAAATCAATAAAATAACATAACAAAGTTATAACTTGACTTAATGTATGAACATTTTTTTTCTAATTATTCATATTCTTATGCTTATAACAAAAGGTTGGACAATTTTCACCATGGTCAAAAACAAAAATAAACAAGTGTTGCATGGCAACGTAGTCTCTATCTGGTTGGAATGAGAATAAATGCATTGCTATGGCGGGACCGAGGGAGAAATAGAAGCTTGAAGCAGCAGAGACATGTGGGAAGCAGTTTGAAGTACATGTGGTATCCATGCAGAAAATGACTCATGCTAGTGTGTCAGATGCCAACCATAAGACATCGGGCTGATAGATGACCCGGGGAGAATGTCACTACGGAAGTAAGGTCGAAGTCCCGAAGAACCGGAGTCCCGAATTCACAAATTAGTTAATCATAATATTATATTAATATGGGAATAATATGAAGATATTATTGCATATTAATATGTTAGCACAGAAACAGAAACCTAACGAGGATGTCAATCCTACTGTTTTTTTTTTATAGATGTGATACTCTTGTTTAAGTCTTTTCCTGGGCCGTGTAGTTCAAATATGGGACGTAGACAATTTCTGTCGTAATGACTTGAAGCAATAAAAAAGGATAGTAGCAGTTTTTGTTTTTTGATTTTTTTTTTTTTTTTTTTGAAATAAAGGTTCCTGGAAAAAAGAACTAGGAATCACACACATTGAACATTCAAATTTAATAAACACAATTTACTGACATCTAGCATAGTTGAAGAAAAAAAATTCTGAGCACAAAAAAATAAAAGAAGATGATTGATATGCATAACGAGAACTAATTTAGCATTCTGAAAGCATCCCCCAAGGCATCGTCAAAATTGTTCCCAAATTAGTTTTCTTTGAAATTGATCAAAAATTAATAATGTATGTTACATATATTTGGAATCTATTACATATTTCTTGAAATTTAAATGCATTTGTCATACAGACTAGGAATGGGGATCCTGCGGACCTTAAAATAAATAAGTACAAGAAATAGGATAGTAGAAAGAAGAAGTGGGCGACGATAGAGAGGAAGACTTGAAAATAAGAAATTGGAAGTTATCAGTCTTTGGTTAGATATTTCTATTTAAAGAGGTGGAATAAATGGATTGATAAAGAAAACCAGATGTGATCAATATAGACTTACTATGATGGTATCTATTTCTCCCTTTTCTATCTTATTGTTGATGCATTTTTATTGCTCTCATCGACGACCAATGGAATTGTGCCAACCGGCTATTGCCCTTCGTCGGTGAGCTTTTCGATTCTCCTTTGGAGCCATTATTCAATGTAGCTTCTCATGGGGGCCACGTTGATTTCATCTTGGATTTCTATGTTGAAAATCTCGTTTTCTAATTTCCTTAGATCGATAGAAATACTATGCAAATCATGTTCAATTTCTTTATTGTGTGTCGAATAGTCCACTAGCCACTTCTCCACGTCATCTTGACCATATTCAAGGATGATGTCATCAAACTTTTCTAAATACAACCCCTTTAAAATATCAACTTGTTCATCGAAGGCTTTCTTGGTTAAGGACAAGGAGTTGAGGATTAAGTTTGGGTCTTGAACCTCATTGGTACTTCCGGCTAAGTCTATTTCGACTAGGTTTTTGAATAATTCTTCTTTCTCTGATATGGCTTGTTCACATGATTTGACAATGAGATGTAGGTTCTTAACTTTCTCTTTCCAGCATGATTTAAATTGTTTGATCTGGTTTGGGGAGGGGAGATCTTCTCGTCTTATTTTCATATCTGAGATGTTGATGACATGGTTTCCAAAAGGGATCACCGTCTCTACATAGAAACGTTCTTCATTTTTTAAATCCACCTGCAAATGCTCATTCAAAGCATGTGCCCTCGTTCGAAAGGAAGTTATATTTTGTGATGTTTTCCAGGCTTCAGTAATTAGCTCCATTCTTTTCTTGATATTCTTCTCCACATAGCCTCTACAGAATGTGAAGAGGCTGGAGCATCCTTTTAACTTGACTGTAGGGGTGGCAGGCATAGGTTTTTCTAAAGGACTAGCAAACAATGCGGTAGGAATCAAATCCTCCTCCAATTCCTTGATTCGGTCGTTCAGTCTGGAATTCTCCGCTTCAATTCCTCCAATGGAATCATCAAGAGCATCTATGGTTGCTCGGTGAAATTCATAGATTTGGGATGACTACATGTTCCTAAGGTTAATCTCTGAACGAGATTTCCCTTTCTTATTTGTTACACCTCTCTTTTCAATAATTAATTTTTTAGATTGGCTGTCAAAAACAATGCTCTGGAATACGAAGGATTCATCTTCGTAAAAAATGTGGAACTATTTCCATTGTGGAACTATGGTGCATCGTGTTCGTGGGATGATCAACTTTGCGAAACACATCATCCACAACAGTCTCAAGTTGCATGTTCTCACTTTCAGTTTTGGGCTATTCCGCCTGCCCTACAAAATTTTTTCTCTTCTTCGTCACAGAAAGCTTATGAGAACTATCAATTTTTCCGCAAGGAGGGTTATTATCTCCTCCTCCGTTTGAATATTTTTGGGTTTCTTTCTTACTGGGGTGGGTTGTTGAAGCGATGCTCTGTGATGTCGTTCTCTTGGGAGTGCTAGCTAGGGACTGGACACTCATCTCACCAGATCCTTTTCCCTATTGTCTATACAATTCAATTGTGCTTTGCAATGTCTCTACGTCGCCATCATTAGGAGCATGAGTGTTGTCATCATTGTCTATGTCTTCGTTCAGGCATGTATGGATGAAAGAGTTGTTAAATCCAATTGCTAGTAAATGTTCTAGAAAAATCCCATTAGGGTCGAACCCTCTTATCCTTTCAACATATCTTAGGTTCAAATTGTTGAAATGGCCTGCGAATTCGTTAATATTGTTGACGTTCCTGAACACAAAGTCCCCAAATTTCCAAGCCATAGGAATGAACTATTTTTTTCTCTTTCCATGGAAAAAATGCAACCAATAGTTGTATTGCCTTGTTATTTCTATAACAAACATTTTGTCCGTGATGTGACATGGAAGGAAAGAATGATTTTTCTTGGAGCCAAAAATCATTATTACACTGTAATTTTCCATTTGTTCAAGTGCTCCCTTCCTGTCCAAAAACTTGGTTTCCTGGCCAGACATTTGTGGAGCATCCTTTCCTAACAATAAATCTTTGAAAACCGAGACAAAGTCATTAAAAACCTCATAAAAACAATGGGAGGCCTTGTGCCTCCACAAGGACTGGTACCATAACGTTACTGGGTCGAATTCATAGTTTATCTTCTTGGATAGAGACAATTTTGGAAATAGACAACAATGCGCTATTGTGAAAACCAAGTAGGATGACATATAAAATTTATTCTCTTCTTTGAATTGTGACAATTGGGAACAGATTTCAATGGAAATTAGCTTGCCCCAATCAAAAATGGATTTCCTTGACTGTGAAATACAAAATATAAAGAACCACGCGAGAAATGCTTTCCATGGATTCCTGTCCCATTATTCTTGTAAACAACCAAGCAATTTCACGGAATGGATTTCTAAAGGAACTGACCTGTAACTTTGTGATATCTTCAGGAACTGTTGTCGAGTCTTCCAGGAACTCGGATAATAGGTCCAACCCATTATCATGTTTTTCTAGGAATTTCTTACAATCTTTTCCTTTGAAGTTCAATGTTGGCTCTGACAATCTTAACATCTTGCGGAAGACCCGAGGTGACAAAGAAACAGAAGAATGGTCACACAGTGGAATGATTCTTTGGCTTGAAATATATTTTTCGGTGCACCAAGAGACCACCTCCTTACAATCAAAAACATCAGGGACACAACCTGCATGAGCGATTCCAGAGATCCAAATCACTTCGTTTTGGGTGGAACATGATGAATAGTAAGAGTATGCCCTGGACCAATGGAAGTTCTGGTCGTTGCACCCAAAGATATTAATTGTATCTCCACAAAACTGTTGTCGATCTATTTCCATAAGTTTATGAGAACTTTCGTTTGCTCTAAACGATGTTTGAAATGAAGAGTTGGAAGGGATAATATAACCCTATGAAAATCTTGGTCCAATGCGTGTGAATGGGAGATCTCCTTGAGCCTTTCACTCATTAATGAAAATCTCGATGGTTGTTGCATGATGCACTGTTAGCATTAAAGACTAGTAATTGCATACTTAGAAGTGTGAAGATGGTGGGTATGACGAAGAGCTATTAAGGATTGGATATTTCGTGAACAATCCAATGTGACGACCCGTGAAAGAAATTCCATGTTGTTTGAGATGAACATTCGGAAGGGATAATATAACTCTCCACATATCTTGGTTTAATGCATATTAATGGGATATCTCCTTGAGTGTTTCTCTCATTAATGACAATGTTGACTATTCCTGCATGATGAGTTGTTAGCATCAAATCTTACTAATTGCATATTTAGAAATAAGTACGAAGGTCGCAGGGACGAGAAAGAGAAATTAAGGAATGGCTAATTATCAAAAACGGTCGATCGGGCTTCAAAATGAGGTTACAAGGTGTTAGCACTTGGTAAATTTCCTAGAGGTTGATAGCAGAAGAAATCTACTAAGGTAACTTTATCCAACCACTTTCGAAGTTGGGATCTAGCCCTTCCAACTTCAGAGAGGGATCTCTCTATTATGATTTAGCTATGTTTTCAAACTTTAAATATTAGGCTAGGTAAAGAGATAGGTCGGTTTTGTTGTCAAAGTGTTTTTTCGAATTGGTTGAGACAGTCTACACATCCATTGGGCTATGGGGTCTATGTTTAATAAAATATGAAATCCAAACCAGAAACACAAAGAAAAAACTTTCACAGGGCGAGATAATATAATCATTGGATTCTTTAATAGCATAAATGATGAAATAGTAGAAAAGATGAGAAAGATAATTTCAACAAAGAAGCAGTTAAGAATTCCTTTATTGAAAACACCAAAAGATAAAACACTAAAATCTTCTAAGTCAGAAACAGGGTATACGAGATAAATACTGCTACGTTCGTTACTCTTAACGATTAGATTCAGAAAATAGTATGATAACAAAGCGAGAATAACATTCAACTTAGAAAGAAAACATCACTAGTGAATACACGCAAGAATCCTGTAAAAGTGCCTCCTTTTTATCAATGAAATATCTCTTAAAAAATATTACAGTCTGATAGCGTCAGGGTGTGAAGATCAACAACCCTCAATACTTTGAAAGGTGAAGTATTTATAACTCAAATTACAAATAGTCCTGTCATTAATGACCAGGACGTGCTAAATCTATTTTTATCCTAACTAACTTAACAAATTTCCTAAATCTAGGAACTGTTTGATGAGGTGGTGCAACTGCACGCTGATTTCTGGGTGGGTCGTTGATGAAGCCCTTGCACGACTTCATTTGACTGGACAGTTGACTGGACCTGGACAGCTCATCTGCTAATCAATCAGATCACAGAGTTCCTCCCATCTAAGATGATTGGGCACGTTGACTTTGAGCAGCCTTCGATACACTTTGTCCATCTCTGTGTACTTAGCGAATGTAGGCTTGGTGAGGAAAATGTATCGAATCTCGTGTTGGATGCTGATATCCCACTGAAGGGCATCTAGAAATGATTTACCGGTGATGCTCCCTTGAATCCCTGCAAACTTGGAACTGTCCTTAGACACCTCAGCCAATCTCTTCTTGTAATCAGGGAGTGTCATCAATTTATCATTAATTACCTGCAGACCAGGTAGACCTTTCTTCTGGAGAGCCTCAATCTTACTAAAGAATATTTGTACCCCTAGGTCCATGGCCTGGACCTTTTCTTCCAGCTAAAGCATTAATCCTCTCTTTGTCAGAACCCTTTTGACCTCAAGGATGGTCTCTGTTCTGTCTTCAATATTCAGCTCTTCCGGCTCTTCCCTAGTCTTAGAATTAAGGAACTTGATGATCTCATTTACCTGTGTTGGCATGTTTCCCAATTCTACTCTGATCTTCTCAATGGCCTATTTGCTCCTCTGGAGCAACTCATTCTACTCAAACATGATTTGGATCATGGTTCATATCTCGTTTATGAACTTAGTGATGTATGTCCATACATTCTCTTTAACCTCAGCCAAAGTCTTCCCTGCCACTGTTTGCTTCCGGAGCTGTTGTAGCTCCTGCTTGAGCTGCTCTGTTACCTACTTTTCCTTGGAGAGGCTAGTCTGGAAGGAAGATTTGAGTTCCTGAAGGTTCTCAATCTCCTTTTTCAACCTGCTGATCTCTATTTCCTGCAGGTTCATTTTTTCCATGGACTCAGAAAGGTCGGTTGTCTTCTCTTGGGATGTCAATGGAGTTGCGGATGGGACTGGTGTCACCGATGTTGTGCTTGCTCCTGAAATTGGGATAGTGCTCAATGGAATGACTTCCATTGGCTTCAATTGCTCTTTCTCTTTTAACAGCTTCTCCATCTCAACTTCCATTTCTTTGAGCTGTGCATTCTGCTCCATAACCAGCCTTAGCATTTCATCCTTCTCGCCTTCTTTCTCTGCTATCTCCTTCACCTACAAATCCTCTGTGGGCGAGAGCTTCAGTTGCTTCCTCAAGAATTCTATGTCTGCATTTTTCTTCTTTAGCATTTCCTCTGCTGCTTTTACGTTTGAATGATCGTAACTGATCTTGAGAACTAGCTCCTCCAAAGTTTTGATCCTATTGTCCTTTGCAAAGGACGATATCTTTTCCAGCTTGAGTTGTGTTTGAACATTGTTCAGTGACACCTGCAATTTGGACGTAGAAGTGGAAGCATGCACCAACGTATAGAACACCATTTCCATTATCTGCTTGTGTAGATCCATCTAATCGAATGGGTGCACGTCCTTCATTTGGAATTCGAAGGTGGCCCTCTTGTAGTCTGTGATCACCTTGGGATCTGGTACCTGTGCCTGGAGGAATGCCATATGCATTCTGCCCTTTTCTGTGTCAAATGCAGACAACAGCCTATGCTGTGTAGTTGACGTCTGCTTCCAAAACTGAGTGCAAGTACTACTGGTAAGGGTCTAGTTCCTTTTCTTTATCAGCTCGTACTTCTTGAAAATGCTCAACTTGGGCCCTACCTTGTCTAGTTGAGTGTTCTATGGGGAGTCTGTGGATTTCTTCGGCAATGCTGGGGTAATGTCCTTATAGAGGCTTGACCTGAAGGGTGGAATAACAGACTTGGTCACTGTGGTGGATGAGGGTTCTTTTTCCCCAGTCGGGCCAGGGACTGAAGTTGTCTTGGGCCTCTTAGTATGCAATTGGAACTCTTCGGATGATACCTCCATGACAGGCGGAGATAACTCTTGTCGAGGCCTTTTTTCCTTCGGGACCTGAGGCATGGTCTTTTGTGACACAGTGGCCGGGGGATCCTACTATTCTACTTCCATCAATGTGTTAGGCTCCCAGGCTGTCTAATTGGCGAATTTCTCAACTTCAGGCTTGGACACATGAACATACGAGATGTTCTTGTTTTTCACTCTCATTTCTGAGATGATCCCACAAGGATCATAGTGCCATGGGAAGCTCATGAAGAACTTCATTTATATCAACATCCTGTCTACTTCTTCCCTAGTGCCACGATTGTTGCAGATGAAGGAGCCAATCTGCCCCTTGATTCTTAGTTGTTGCTTTTTCTTCAATGACACAAAGTGGATATCATCAAAATTTATAATCTTCCTTATATATTCTAGAGCAAAAATCCTGATAGGCAGATACTTGGGCAACTTATACAGTGCCAACTCGCACCCATATACTCTGATCTCGGTATGATTTTGATACAAGTACCAATCCCTGGTCTTTGTGTTGTCAAAGAGATGCAGGATCCTCTGAACTTCATCGTTTATCCGAGGCTCGGGCCTGCCACCTAGCATGCTTACCACAGGGTGGTAGAATTGGTCGATGAACTCCTTAAAAATGAAATTAGTGGAGTTGTGCTTTAGCAAGGAGGTCCAGGCTAAGACTGCCTGAGGTCTTCCATCTCCATCCATCTTCTGCATGGAAAAGCCAAATTTATCTGCCTGGAAGAAGATGAACAAGTATGCTAGTATCAATGAATATCTAAACATGCGTTCAGTGCCGAAATTCACGAACTGTTTGTGAATATTGTCTGCCAAGAATGTGCTGAAATCAAACTGGGTGGTGGGCTTTTCATCTGGAGAGAAGATGGATAAAAAACCCAAAATGGGTTCATCTACCCACTGGTCAGAATAGTATCCTAACAAAGCGCAAAGGGATGAGATGACCTGGTTTCCCTTAGTGGAGAACATGGAAGATGGATAAGGAGGATTTATGGAGGGAAATTGAGCAGATGGGGGAAGGAAGAGCTCGAATATTTGAGCTCTTTGAGGGAAGGTCATTTTCTGGTACAATTCTGTGAGAATTTCCAGGTTGAAGGGAGACGTAGAGTCGGCTCGGGGGATTTGCATCATCTGGTCTATGGATTCAAGCGTGATGAGGAACAAGATCTCTCCGGATGAGGAGACAATGACTCTTTGCTCGGGGATATAATGGGCTTGACACTTGAGAGAAAATTCGGGAAAATGGTGGATCTGAGGGAAGAGGTATAGGGGTAAATTGGACTCCCAGAGTCCAATTTCATCACTCTGGTCCAGGAACAATTCCCTGAGCCATGACTGGAGGTCTGAGAAATCAAAATCGCATTTAGTATCTATGATTAATCGGTCTTTTTCAACCAGTGGGATCCTGTCCAGGTCGACAGGAGGTAGGAGAAACAGATTCTCCTCTCCTTCTACTTGTTTGGATTTTGGCGCCATTTCTGCAATAGTACCTGCAATAAAACACAACGTTAGTGGGGGAAACTAAATGTGGATGAGGGAAATGGAATGTAATGGAGGAGTAAGAGGTGAATTTCTCTGGTGCGATGGGTGAATAGCGAAAGAAAGGGGAATAACAGTAGTTTTTAAATAAACGGGGGTCAGTTGGGCACGAGAGACAGGTCAGTTGGATAATGGATAAGTTATTCAGTAATAAATGGCCAACAGATCACTTTAAGGGTGATATGGTGGGTGACGATGGCTAAGGGATACGGATGGGTGACGTGGAGGCTATCGATTGGAGGTAAAAGTCATAATAAGGGGCTTGCCAAAAGCGAATAGGGGGTAAGGAATGACAACAGTTATGGGACATGACCAGTTCAGGAAAGGTGGAGGGTGATGTCCAGTGGTGACGGAGGTCTGTCAGATAGAAGATGGTGACGGGACTTGAGGCAATAGATTGAAGCCACGTATAACAAGGGACCTGCCAGAGGAAGAAAAACATTCTGGCCCCCCCCTCCCTCGGTTAAAAACAGATCATCTGGGGGGGTCTGAAATCAATTTTGGGCCATTGATCTGCGCACCTGCTTATGAGCCGCAGATCTTTGCATGCTATTTATCACTCATTCCGGACCCCCCCCCTCGGTTAAAGGCAGAATGGATGGGGAGGTCCGGAATCCAATGCTTTCCGTAGATTTGAGCGCTCAATCCAGAGCCGTCTAGATGTGTGCAAGTCTTATCATCGATTCCAGACCCCCCCTGGTTAAAAACAAAACGGTCGGGGGGGTCTGGAATGCTTTGTACACCGTAGATCTGGGCACCATGATCAAGACCATTGATATGTGCAGGGAGCATAAGTGGGGAGCGGAAAACACATGCGCTGGGAAAACTTAGGATAAACGTGTTTCATGGGTTTTTCCGAGGTTTTTCAAGTAGAGACCACCATGGGGCTTGATCAAATGATATTTTAAGCATCTGAAACATGGTGACCCACTTACATCAAACTTTTTCTTATTGAAATGAAACAACAATGAAACTAACCTATGTTCTAACCTAGTTTCTTATGACAGTTAACCCAGATTAGACTATTGGGTTAAGAAATTACTCTACCCTGGGGCTATCTGACTAGGATTAGATAGTCTAGCCAGATTTATTCACTAATCTAACCTAGACAATTTGGCTAAGATTAAATTGTTTAGCCAAGTTCATTCACTACCCTATCAACATCAAATTTAAAAATAACTTGGCCATGCTTGAAAGGTATGGACCAAGTTACTACTATTGCATGGGGATTTTATTGGATTCTTTTATGCCCTCTTTTCTTTTCTTTTTCCTTTTTCTTTTTCTTTATCTTTTTTCTTTTTTTTTCTTTCTCTTTTTTCCTTTTTCTTTTTTCTATTTCTTTTTTCTTTTTTTTCAAATTATTTGCAGGATGAAAAATCATTTGTCAACAAACACTAGAGACAGATAATATCCCAGTCACTAGTTGATCCTATAACTTATAGGGTGATAACACAAGGTATAACCATGAGAGGTGAGGGCCCGATGGTCAAATTGTATGTCTCAGACGTTTTGAGTGAAAAATGCATAACACAACAGAGGGCATGATGGGAAATTCCAGAGGTCAATTTGTATATCACGGAACTCCGGTTACTGTTTGCAGGCTGATGCAAACGAGGTCCAACCTAACACCCGCAGGGTCTCTTCACATGACCTCCTGCTCACACAGGATCGTTCAAATTCTCTATTCTGAGCCTTCAGTGGCTCCTTGGATTCCCTCGGGAATCACTGTGCAAATTATCCGATCCACAGGTCCTTTCTTCTACCCTCACAGCCTCTGCATGAACCGTGAACAATTTCCCCACAGGAAACTGTTATCAGACATCGGGGTTTAGGCGTTCCTTCTACCAAGAGTTTCTCACTTCTCCAACCCCCGATCTCCGATGAGCTCTCCTCTATGCACTAGCCCTCTCGACTAGGCTCTTTGGTCCACATGACCATGCTCCTAAGGCCACCGCCTTATACCTTCCTATCGGGGTTTTGGGGTTTCCAATGTCAAAAGACACAAGTCCACGGGACCCGCGATATGCCGAACCCCGGCTTCCTCCGGATCGTTTACAACTGGCCTCTACTATGCCTCCGTCCTCCTCTATCGTATCGGGGTATCGCCTTCTCGCAATATCACAATCCCCATGCTCAAACCCTCGATCCTTTTCTCGCGAGACGTCGATACACGATCCCACATGTGGATCCAACGTCCCCCTACGATCTAGATCCAACAGCTATTCTCCTTTTGCTCCTCGTGCCTTCGTGGCTTGGGGTACCCAACGCTTGGGTATTTACCCTGAAAACTCCGAGTCGCGAGATCTCTTGATCTCTGCCATGCGTCCCCTACATGAATGGTTCAGATCTTGTTGGGAAATCGTGGATCGCGATTCCCTAATGCGTGAATTCTTTGCTCCCGGGATCCTCGATATCCCGATGGATAAAATGACGATGGCGCCCGATCCTTTCCCACCTGTCCTAGCAGATGGACGGTTCCAGATTCTCCTCGCAGGATCGTATCCTTGCGCCTTCGCGACTCTTAGTGCCAATTTTCTACTCTTCTTCTCACGAGCTTCCAATGCACGATGTGCCACCTGTATTCCGCCGACTCCTGTGTGGCCCCACGTGCTCCGATGCCTTATCGGGAAATCGCGTTTTGTGATTCTGCGATGCACAAAACCTTTATTCCCGGGATCTTCGATATCCCGATTCCCAACATGTCGATAAAGCCCTCCTGTCGAGCTTCTCTCAGTGGTGCTAGATGATCACCACCTGTCCTCCAAGTGGACGGTCCTGATTCTGTTGGGATCTTGCGGCTGTTGATGTCCTGATCCTTGCGACCTCCAGGAATCCTGGTTTTCCGATGACCGATATCCCGATGCCCGTCGGGACTTCTCTCCTCTTGCTCACGAGGCTAACTCCCACGTGACTCCTGCCAATCCGATGGTTGTCGGTGATCTGACCCCAGATCTGACGGCTCATATTTATCCTCCTCATGCACTCCCTCTTCCAGAGGCTAATCTCCATGCAACTCTTCCCTATCCTACGACTGATGAGATTTCTTCATGAGATCCGATGGTCGTCGGTCCTCCTCCCCTGTGCGCTTCCTCTGGCGCTCCTCTATTGGACGTGAACTGCTCGACGGTCCAGATCTCTTCTCTCCACCTGATCGGATGGCTCTTGTTGCTCTTCCTGAGCATGCATGCACTTTCTTCCTGCCTTGGGAAAACTTCCAAAGTTCCAAAGGCCTCGATCTTTGCTTCCTTCCTCTGTGTGCTCTACGGCTTTGAGCCTCGCTGTGCGTTCTTCACGACACTATTCCTTCTGAGTTTTTCCCTCTCAAACTCTTAAAGGATTTCGAAGTCTGCGCTCCTGCAGAGTCTTCTCACACACATGCTGGTGCTGTCCCTCTTGAGTTCTCTTCCTTCGACTCCCCGAAGGATTTCATTTGACTCTTGCGCCTCTGTAGAGCCTTCTAGGTATTCAGTAACCCAACAAAGATCCTTCAATGGACTCTTCCTTCATGTTCCAAAACTTTAAAAAGTTATCCTCATCCTTGTGCCTGTCTGCACGCTTCCTCGACGCCCTCCTGGTGGGGTATCTTCTCTTCCATGGAACACTCCAACAGTTCTGTCTCTTTGTGTGCACCCTTCGCACCTGCTCAATGCCCACTTGGTAGAGCCTCTCAGAATCCTCAATGATTCTGGTCTTCTCCGAACTCTCAGCAGAGTTCCTTCCTCCTGCACCTCGTGCTTACGCTCAATGCCCACCTGGCAGAGCTCCTACAAAATCCTCAGTGATTCTGTATGCAACTGTGTTCTCGTACACAGCCTTGCCCAAGGTGTTCAGCAACCTTGAGGTCTTCCTCTTGAGTTGTTGATCTCAGTTCTTGTGCCTCAGCACGTCTTTTTCTGACTCCTCAGAGTTCATAAATGCATCCTCTGTGCATGGCTCTCAGAACCTCATCTTTCTGTCACACCCTCCTAGTATGAAGCCTCAAAGACCTTCACCCTGAAATCAAACACAACTCTTTGCAAACATACCACCACAACATACAGTTACAGAATAAAGGGAACACTCACAGACATCCATAAAATACAGAACTCATGCAGGAAAACTGTTGTTTGTATTTAAAAATGTCAAAATGCCTGTATCTTTACAATGGTGTTCCTGAGCTCTCTCTGGCTCTTCTCTACTCTACCAGCCTAACTCAAAATGAGATATGAAAATCTCTTTTTACCTGAGGGATCAATCTAACGCTTCCCTCTAGGATTTACCTACTCTAATCAATACATTGAATGGCTGTCTAGTCTGCTATCCAGAACTAGATCTCAGCCGATCTAGCATTAAAGCCGATCTTATCTACTGCCTACACAAAGGCACGGCTTCTCTGGCTCACCAGCCTAAGCACATTTAATTACATTCATTTCAATTTCAAATGAGGCTGTGCCTCTCTTTTAGCATTTGAATGCATGCGCGCTGACATGGCTGGCTGGCTGCATGGAGAGATGCTCCTACATCATACTCCACAGCTGCAAAAATCATGAGCTCCTGCTCATGAGATTCCTTCTGAGCTGTTGGAAATCCTCCTGGATCCCAAATAAACCTTTGGAGCTATTCATCCGCTCCATCTTCCTACTGCTGCTACTTCTACTGCGCTGCTGCTGCTGTTGCCTCTTTCTTTCTGCCCGACTGCTCCTTGCTGGCAGTTCCTGCTGACCCCAACATCAGCCTACTGATTTCCTCGATCACTTCATCTAGCTACTCCCTTGGCTGGTCCAGTTCTTGCAGTCTCCTCAGCTGCAAAATTTTTTGGCCATTTGGAAGATCGCTATGATTCCCCATACCTCCTTCATCCATTTCCAACCTCACCTGTTGGATGTGCATGCCCTGCACTTTTACCCTTTCCTCTAGGGCTTCAATCTATTCCCACAGATCAACAAAACATATGTTGTCCGTGTCTTCTTCATCTTCTTGATCTGCAAGCTCTCGTGCTGCAGTGGTTTCAGCTTCTCGGTTGAAAATATCGAGCCACTCCTCAGAATGCTCATTTTCCTCTTCTGTTCCTGCTGCAAACTCCCACGTTGCAGTCTCTTCACTTCAATGTTGAATGCTTTGAGCCATTCTTTGGAATGCTCACTTTCCTCTTTCGCTTCTGTGTCTTTTGCTGTCAGCTTCAGTGCTACAGCTTCTTCAGCTTCCTGGCTGAAATCATTGAGTCACTCCTCAGAACGCTCATTCTTCCTTTCATCCATTTGCGCAGTCTCAAATGTCTGCTCCAATTTCCTTTTTCCAGTCATCATTAGTTGTGACTGTTCCCTAGCTGTTGCTATATCATCTACAACACATTTTTCTGCCTCCTCTGGGGAAAATGGCAGGAATATTTCAATTCCCCCAATCATTAGAATATCATTCTGATCCTTTAGCTGCACTTGCTGATCCAGATTCACCTTCTTTGAGCTCACCTGCTCTGTTAGCTCCTCTGGCTGAATGCAACTCACTTCTAAGTTTATGAGACCTACAGATAGTCTCATCGGCTCATCCCTACTTTTATGCCATTATGGGATGCTTCCGCTGCTTCTTTGGCAAACTATGATATCAATCGATCCCATTTTCATCAGCACTCCTTGCTGAATTGAACTCTTTATCAAGCCCATGAGACCTTCAGATGGCCTCGTATTTTCATCTCTGCCCTCCTGGCAGTTTAATATGCTTCCGCTGCCCTCCTGGCAGTCTTCGAGATCCCTCAGTGATCTCTGATCATTCTCCTCACCAAGAATGTCTCCAATCTCCGGTTCACAGATGTAAACCATTTCTTCCTCTTCCATGGGTCTGAGGTTTTCAGCATACCTCAGCCATTTCCTTAACAACCTATGTTGTCTTCTATCCATCAGCTCCTTGACTGGCCATTTCACCTTTGGCGTCTTCATGGGCCATTCATGCACCCATCTTGGCTTTTTATCCTGCCGCATTTTCATTTTGAGCTCCTCCATTTCTCTCTTTATGTCAATGAGCTCTTTATCCATTTCTGTTGCACTCATTAGCTCCGGCTTCTTCCATTCAGCATGTTTATGGCGTTCAGTAGCCATCTTGCTGTGTTTATCTACCTCCCTGGCAGATCTCCTGCTGTCACTCCGCATCCCCAAGTGTTCCAGCTTCATCTTACAGTCCTGCTGACTATCTCTGGATTGTTGCCTATCTGCAAGCAATCATTACAGAGTCCTCAACAACTCTATCCTTCTTCTACCTTCTCGCTTCATCTGCAGTATACAAGTGAAGTTCCAGCTCTGACACCACCTGATGCAAACGAGGTCCAACCTAACACACACAGGGTCTCTTCACCTGACCTCCTACTCACAAAGGATCATTCAAATTATCTATTCTGATCCTTCAGTGGCTCCTTGGATTCCCTCGGGAATCACTATGCAAATTATCCGATCCACAGGTCCTTTCTTCTACCCTCACGGCCTCTGCACGAACTGTGAACAATTTCCCCACAGGAAACTGTTATCGGACATCGGGGTTTCGGCATTCCTTCTACCAAGAGTTTCTCACTTCTCCAACACCCGATCTCCGATGAGCTCTCCTCTATGCACTAGCCCTCTCGACTAGGCTCTTTGGTCCACATGACCATGCTCCTAAGGCCACCGCCTTATACCTTCCTATCGGGGTTTTGGGGTTTCCAATGTCAAAAGACACAAGTCCACGATACCCGCGATATGCCGAACCCCGGCTTCCTCCGGATCGTTTACAACTAGCCTCTACTACGCCTCCATCCTCCTCTATCGTATCGGGGTATCTCCTTCTCGCAATCTCGCAATCCCCATGCTCAAACCCTCGAGCCTTTTCTCGCGAGACATCGATACACGATCCCACATGTGGATCCAACGTCCCCCTACGATCCAGATCCAACGGCTATTCTCCTTTCGCTCCTCACGCCTTCATGGGTTGGGGTACCCAACGCTTGGGTCTTTACCCTGCAAACTCCAAGTTGCGAGATCTCTTGATCTCTGCCACGCGTCCCCTACGCGAATGGTTTATATCTTGTTGGGAAATCGTGGATCGCGATTCCCTAATGCACGAATTCTTTTCTCCTGGGATCCCCGATATCCCGATGGATAAAATGATGAAGGCGCTCGATCCTTTGCCACCTGTCCTAGCAGACGGATGGTTCTGGTTTCTCCTCATAGGATCGTATCCTCGCGCCTTCACGACTCTTAGTGCCAATTTTCTGTTGTTCTGCTCACGAGCTTCTGATGTGCGATGTGCCACCTGTCTTCCACCGACTCTTGTGTGGCCCCACGTGCTCCGATGCCTTATCAAGAAATCGCGTTTCGCGATTCTGCGATGCAAAAAACCTTTGTGCCCAGGATCTCCGATATCCTGATTCCCGACATGTCGATAAATCCCCCCTGTCGATCTTCTCCTGGTGGTGCTAGATGATCACCACCTATCCTCCAAGTGGACGGTCCCGATTCTATCGGGATCTCGCGGCTGTTGATGTCCTGATCCTCACGACCTCTAGGAATCCCAGTTTTTTGATGACCGATATCCCGATGCCCGTCGGGACTTCTCTCTTCTTGCTCACGGGGCTAACTCCCGCGTGACTCCTGCCAATCCGACGGCTATCGGCGATCTGACCCCAGATCTGATGGCTTAGATTTATCCTCCTCATGTGCTCCCTCTTCCAGAGGCTAATATCCATGCAACTCTTCCCTATCCTATGGCTGACGGGATTTCTTCATGAGATCCGACGACCGTCGGTCCTCCTCCCCTGTGCGCTTCCTCTGGCACTCCTCTATTGGACGTGAACTGCTCGACGGTCCAGATCTCTTCTCTCCGCCTGATCGGACGGCTCCTGTTTCTCTTCCTGAGCATGCATGCGCTTTCTTCCTGCCTTGGGAGAACTTCCAAAGTTCCAAAGGCCTTGACCTTTGCTTCCTTACTCTGCGGGCTCTACGACTTTGAGCCTCGTTGTGCATTATCCATGACGGTATTCCTTCTGAGTTTTTCCCTCTCGAACCCTTAAAGGATTTCGAAGTCTACGCTCCTACAGAGTCTTCTCACGCACACGCTGGTGTTGTCCCTCCTGAGTTCTCTTCCTTCAACTCCCCGAAGGATTTCCTTTGACTCCTGCGCCTCTGCAGAGCCTTCTAGGTATTCAGTAACCCAACGAAGATCCTTCATTGGACTCTTCCTTCATGTTATAGAACTTGAAAAATTTCTCTTCATCCTTGTGCATGTCTGCACACTTCCTCGACACCCTCCTGGTGGGGTATCTTCTCTTCCACAGAACACTCCAACGGTTCTGTCTCTTTGTGTGCACCCTTCGCACCTGCTCAATGCCCACTTGGCAGAGCCTCTCATAATCCTCAGTGATACTGGTCTTCTCCGAACTCTCAGCAGAGTTCCTTCCTCCTGCACCTCGTGCTTACGCTCAATGCCCACCTGGCAGAGCTCCTACAGAATCCTCAGTGATTATGTCTGCAACTATGTTCTTGTACACAGCCTTGCCCAAGGTGTTCAACAACCTTGAGGTCTTCCTCTTGAGTTGTTGATCTCAGTTCTTCTGCCTCAACACGTCTTTTTCTGACTCCTCAGAGTTAAAAAATGTATCCTCTATGCACGGCTCTCAGAACCTCAGCATTCTGTCACACCCTCCTGGTATGAAGCCTCAAATACCTTCACCCTGAAATCATACACAACTCTCTGCAAACATACCACCACAACATACAGTTACAGAATAAAGGGAACACTCACAGACATCCATAAAATACAGAACTCATGCAGGAAAATTGTTGTTTGTATTTAAAAATGGCAAAATGCCTGTATCTTTACAATGTGTTCCTGAGCTCTCTCTGGCTCTTCTTTACTCTACCAGCGTAACTCAAAATGAGATATGAAAATCTCTTTTTACCCGAGGGCTCAATTGAACGCTTCCCTCTAGGATTTACCTACTCTAATCAATACATTGAATGGTTGTCTAGTCTGCTATCTAGAACTAGATCTCAACTGATCTAGCATTAAAGTCGATCCTATCTACTGCCTGCACAAAGGCACGACTTCCCTGGCTCACCAGCCTAAGCACATTTAATTACATTCATTTCAATTTCAAATGAGGTTGCGCCTCTCTTTTAACATTTGAATGCATGTGCGTTGACGTGGCTGGCTGGTTGGATGGCTGCATGGAGAGATGCTCCTGCATCACAGGCCACAAATCATTGGAAGCGCAATTGTGAGCTCGCCTATCTGGGAACTCACAATCGAAAAAGTGGCTAATTATGGAATAGTGAAATAGTAGGCCAGACTCCTTTTCACTAATATATTGAAATTTGTAATAGATATCCCATTAGGTGGAAATATCTTTTCTGCATGTTTCTGGGCAAGTTGTGTAGCGATAGTCAATGTGACTATCTTGTCGAGCCTTTTTCTTATTAATAATGGTCTGTATGGTTGTTTCATGATGAAATGTTAGCATTAAACCTTGGTCATTGCATACTTTGAAAGAAGTACGAAGGTGGCGGGCACAAGAAATAGTGACTAGGAATTGGATATTTTGTGAACCCGCCAACACCGAGGATCCGCGAAAGAGATTCCATGAAATGGGTAAGTATGGAAAGTAGCCAGACATGCCTCAAAATATGGTGACAAGTGTTCCCCAAGAGACGTGATACCCCAACGGTCAAATTGTATGTCTCGAAAATTTTGAGTTCAAAATGTGTAACATGGAAGAGGGGATAATGTGGGAATCTGACAGTCAATTTGTATATCGAAGAAGTCTAGGAGATCTTCTTGAGCCTTTTGCTCATTAATGGAAATATTTACAGTTCCTACATGATGAACTGTTAGCATTAAATCTTACTAATTTAATATCTAGAAAGAAATACGAAGTTGGTGGGGACATGGAACAACAATTAAGGAATGGCTAATTATCAAAAGTGGTCGGTCGAGCTTCAAAATAGGGTTACAAGATATAACCAGCAGAGGTGAGGGCCTGAGGGTCAAATTGTATGTCTCAAAAGTGTTGAACGCAAAATGCGTAACACGAAAGAGGGCATGATGGGGCATTCCAGTGGATAAATTGTATATTGCAAAAATCCAGGTACTGTTTGCAAGTCGCGGAACATTAGCAACACTATCTTGAGCCCGCCAGTACGGGAACCTGCAATTGAAAAAGTGTCTAAGTATGGAATAGGGAAATGGTAGGTCGGACTCAATACACAATGGTTGCAGCATATGAAACCATGGAAATGTACCATGTCATGAACATACAACCAATTTGCAGCTAAGTATTGAAAGGAACGATGGATGGTCGAGCTCATGATGGAGCATTCCAGCGGATAAATTGTATATCGTGGAACTTCGAGTACTGTTTGCAAGTCGTAGAACATTGGAAACACAATATTGAGCCCGCCAGTCTAGGAACCCGCAATCAAAAAAATGTCTAAGTATGGAATAGGGAAACAGTAGGCCAGACTCATTTTCACTAATATATTGAAATTTGTAATAGATATCCCATTACCTGACAAGATCTTTTCTGCATATTTTTGGACAAGTTGTGTAGGGATAGTCAGTGTTACTGTCTCCTCGAGCCTTTTTATTATTAATGATGATCTTTACGGTTGTTGCATGATGAACTCTTAGCATTAAACCTTTGTTTTTTCACATTTAGAAAGAAGTACGAAGGTGGCGGGCATAGAAACAATGATTAGGAATTGGAGATTTCATGAACCCACCAACCTGAGGATCCAAAATAGGGTGACAAGGGTTCCCCAGAAGACGTGAGGCCTCAACAGTCAAATTGTATGGCTCGAAACTTTTGAATGCATAATGTGTAACATAGAAGAGGGGACAATGTGGGAGCTTGGTAGTCAATTTGTATATCGCGGAGGTTCGGGTGTTGTTTGCAGGTCACAAAACAATGGAAGTGCAATCTAGAGGCCGAAATAATTAATGTGCATTGGGAAGGGTGCAAATGTGGTGAGGATTTAAGGGAGTGATAAATGCTTTGAGACTTTTTGTGAACTCAGGTAGAGTGAATCTTTTGATTTGGAGGAGCCCGGGGTGGAGTTGTAGATCACAAAATTTTTGCATGCAATATGTATATCACAAAAAATGTGGGAAAAATTGGGTAAGTATGGAAAGGAATGGTGGTTGTTCGGAGTACCGTAAATGGTGGTTTAATGCGTGTTAATGGGATATGTCCTCGAGGTTTTTTCTTGTTAAGGAATTTTTTTTCATATTAGTGTGTTCAGTTGTCAGTAGTAAAACCATAATTAATGTGCATTGGGAAGGGCACGAAGGTAGTGGGGATGGAAGGTAGTGATAGATGCTTTGAAACTTTTTTGAACTCAAGTAGAGTGAATCTTGCGAGTTCGAGGAGTCTGGGGTGGAATTGTAGATCACGAAAGTTTTGAGTGCAAGATGTATATCACAGAACAAGCGATAGGAGAGATCAATAGCGCCAAGCCTAGAAACTGTGGCCATAAAATTGGATAAGTATGGAAAGGAACGACGGTCGTTCGGACTCGTGATGTGAGGATATAGATGGAGATGAAGATATGTCAGTCTGCTAACCCGGGAACCCACTATCATAGAAAGGAAACTAAGTATATAACCAAAAAGGGATAATAGAGGGGAACAAGAAAAGGGAAAAAGGGGTAAGTATCTCACATAACAACATCTACTGTTTGTTTATTAATGCCAATCTTTTCGAATCCCTAGTGAGTTCTCACTAGTAAAGGCATAAATTGCAGATCACATAATTGTTTGGGTGCAAGATTTATATGACGGAACATGGGGCATAAGTGTTCGATAGCGCTAACCTAGGACCCGATGGTTAGATAATTGTCTAAGTATTGAAAGGTATGGTGGTCGATTAGGCTCATGATCATAGAAATGTGATTAAGTATAGAACCAGAAAGGGATAATAGAGGGCAAGAAGACAAGGGAAAAACGGGTAAGTATAGAGGAGGGAAAAGAAAGGGAGAAACAAACATTTAGTCTCAGCTATGTAATATACTTGGGGGTTGACAAAGACAACTTCAAGTTTAAAGAGATTTTGTTTATATTTATTCCAATAGTATTAATATTCATATATCTTAATAGATTATTTGTGGTCCAAATGTAAAGCATCATCCAATTTGTAGGGTGTTTTTCAGATCGCAAATTTCATTGAAACCCATAAGAAATAGAATATATATATATATATATATGACGTAACATTTTTAATATGCAAGGATATTCTCAAATAGAAAAGGCTGTAATATATGCACAATATTGAACATGAACATGATGTCAACACCTGAGTTGCCATGTTGAAATAAAGTCATTAATTGATTCTATTTACGAGGCCCCGAAGAATGAAAGCAGGACATGTCCACCCATTTATTTCTTAATTATAGGGTATGCACCACATAACTATGTCCTATCACAAATTATTCTTCCATGTAAAATGTAAGGAGCAAATATAGTATCTTTTATTTAAATCGAAGTGTTTGGCAGGGGAAAAAAAGCTTGTTGTGCATGTTTAACTACAGATCAAAGAGCATCTTAAATTCTTGTAGAAAGAGGTTGAATTCATATATCAATGGCTGTAGAGGAAAATGATTCAATTTAAAAAAAAGAATACAAAAAAAAAAACAATATTAGACATTGGAAAACACCATACAAAAACCTCAAATATTTTATATTCAGATAAATTGGGTTACAAAATACAGCTAAGATTATTTCCAAAAATAGTTGTCTTGAAATAGGTCAACACATATTCACTAAAATTTAAATGTGTTTTCCATAATGACTGCGATTAGGGCTCCCACAGACAAAAAAAGAAAATATGTACAAGAATCAAGCCTGTAGACAGTCTTTTATAGATTTCAACGTGATCATCAAAGCTTGCCTGGTTAAAAACAACGAGTTGAATATCAATTTTGGGTCTTGGACTTCATGGGTGCTAGCAGCTAGATCTATCCCAGGTTCTTGAATAGTTTGTCTCTTCTATATATGGCCTTCCTGCATTAGCTTTTTATTCAACATTCCATACTTTGCTAAGTGTTAATTTCCCTCTATCATCAAAAACTTTCAGTTTAAGGTGCCGTCCATGTAATGTTCCTAGTCATCCACATTTGAGATAACTTAGAGATGTGATTCAGGTCCAATTCAAAGACGAGGGAGTGGTTTTATGTGATGTCATCTTTGGGGGACAAAAATTATGTTAGCCAACAAAAGATGAGACAAAAAATTCAAGTATCTTGTTATTGGTATTCTCCCTGTATTCGATTGTTTGTTTGGTTGAAAGGCCTGCTTGAAGATTTGTATGTTGAATTTCTTTGTTTTATTCCTATAAATTGGAAGGGACGTTCAAGTCACCTACAAAATAATCCTTTGTTGAAGTATACAACTTCTTCGAGAAACATAGATTTGGAAAGTATATCAAATGCTGCAGATCACACCAGAATATATCTTTCGTCAAGGAGTGGCATACATCGTGGCTCACAATATGGTCTGGAATATTCAAAAGTGATGCCAAATATTACTCCATGCCCAAATATACTCAGGAGGAAATTATAAATTTGGATCCTCACGAAGGTGAGAAACTGTATGAGTGGTTGAATCAACATTCTAAAATTACAAAACCTTCTATCTCAAAGTTGTAATAGACATGACAAATAACCAACTTCTATCTCAAAGTTTGTTGAGTGACCTCTGGATGTAGTAGAAAACTCGACATACACTCAACTTTCGATCACTACTAGTACTAATGTCAAGTGTAACAAGTCACGACCCCAGGCTCTAGGTAGCTTTAGCTTCAGGCATCCACACTTGTGGTGACTCAAGGGTCCAAATAGTTTCAGCTTTGGAAATTGACACTGGTGGTGTCAATGGGATCAATTCAATTGACTGCAGGGCGATAATGCAGTGAACAAGTAGGGCTGTCATTGTCAAAGAACTTATACTGCAGGGTTGTTAGACCTGCAAAGAGCATCGACTTTAGTGTTGCTTTGTCACGACAATTACAATGTTGCTGTGAGTCTAGAAATCTTTGGAGGTTGGGTGTCCTGTGCGATGATGACCTCGACATTAGGTACATGCCAGACATTTATTATTTGACAATGTAGTGTTAATGTGATTTCCATAGTCGACGATGGGCCGATTGCATTGGCACAAGAAATATTAATTGTGTAATTAATTAACATCCTTGAAGGACATGAATCCCAAAAAACGTCTGAAACTTTTCGAACAAGCATGTGTTAAAAGAATACATTATTTTATATTTTAAAAAATAAGAAATTGTATTTTCCATGTCTAACATTAGGTTGCACACATAAATTTTTTTAAGTTAACCGAAATTAATATATAGTCAACTCAGATCCACAGAAACGATCAAATTCCCTAGAGCTAGGTTATTTCCATCATGTTGGTTGGGATAGAAGGATCCACCACCAGGACAAAGAAAGAAGGTAGCAATAAAATCACATGTGCAAATGCAAGCTAGGGATGGAAGCACTCTATGACCAGGAAGGCACTATGTTCTTATCGATATGTGATCCCGATGAACAACTTGAGAGACACTTGTGGTGAGTCCATGATGATTTATTTGAACCAGACAAGTCAATACTTCAAGCATCGAGCAACTTCCATTTTTTTTCAAATATTGGATCTACTGCAACAGAATAAATGCATTCTCCTTATTCAAAGAATGGGAAACAACAAGAAGATTGATATTTGGTGGAAATAGCTCTGGAATATCTACTACGTCATGGTCTCTTCTAAAGAATGAAACAAAATGATTAGATGAAAGTGGTAGTAAAAGGTGATCTTCAGAAACCAAATCATTACCTGAATACATCAAACTTCTTGCAGAAGGTGGTAGTATAAAGTAATCTTCAGAAAGTGTTGCAAATTCCATAGTCCATAATTCCTTCCAATGAACTTTTCCTAGTTACTTGTTGATGCAGGCATCAGAAACTTTTGAGAGCCTCGTTCCTTAGTTATATACCCACCTTCAAGTACCAGGAGAATATTCTTGCAAAGAGCGGCAAGCTCTTCGACCCAGATGTAATTATATGCATAGGAATATTGAAAAAAATGTGCAGCAATGATAGAAAGTTTATTGTATGTGGATTTTGTTACTCCATCCAGAGGTCGGTGAAAAAACTTTGAAAAAGAAGCTGACTTTCTGTCAAGTCTGTTACCACACCCAGAAGTCGCTCAACAAACTTTGACATAGAAACTCTTGTAATTATAGGATGTTGATTCAACCACTCATACAGTTTCTCAGATTCATGAGGATCCAAATTTATAATTTCCTTTTGAGTATATTTGTGCATGCAGTAATATTTGGCATCACTTCTGAATATTCCAGACCATTCTGTAAGCCACGATATGTGTGACTCCTCTGATGAAAGATAAATTCTTGTGTAGTCTGCAGGATTTGATACACTTGCCAAATATGTGTTGTTAGAAGAAGCTATATACTTAAACAACAAAGCATTTTGCAAGTGACTTGAAAGTCCCTTCAAATTTCTAGTTAAAAAACAAATAAGTTCAATATACAAATCTTAAGGCAAGCCTTTCAACCAACCAAAGGATCGAATACAGGGAGAATACCAATCGTAAGATACTTGAATTTTTTTTGTATGATTTTTTGTTGGCTAAATTTTTTTTTTTCGCTCAAAGTTGATGTCACATAAAACCATTCCCTCATATTTCAATTGGGACTGAATGACATCTCTAATTTGTCTCACATGTGGATGACCAAGAACATTACAAGGAAGGCACCTTAAAGCCCAAGTTTTCGATGATAGAGGGAAATGGGAATAAGTATTTAAAATGAACGCTGGAGGATGATAGTATAATCTTCCGTAAATCTTGGTTTATTGTGTTTTAATCGGAGATGTCCTTTACATTTTCACATATTAATGACAATCTTTTCGAATATGTGTGGTGAGTTGTCACTAATAACATATGAGTTAACATTTCCATATGAAAGCATATTCTCAAATATGACAACCTGTAATATATGCACAATATTAAAGAGGGACATGATGTTAACACCTTTGTGGATGAAAATTGGGTAGCACAATATTGAACTCTTACTATGATGATGCCTTAAAAAAACTAAAATAACTAACAATTTTTTCCATTTCAAGATGGACACAAAAAAATATCAGATCCCATAATATTCACCCATTAATGCGTTTTAATGGGAGATGTCCTCGAGCTTTCCTCTTATTAATGATAATATTTTCAAACCTATCTGGTGAGTTGTCACTAGTAAAATCATAATTAATGTGCAATGGGAAGGGCAGAAGGTGGAGGGTATGGAGGGGAGCAAAAAATGCTTTCAAACTTTTTTGAACCTGGGAGTCCGTGAACCCGTGAAACTTTGAAGACTCGACAAGTTATGGAAAGGTGGGTCAGTTAGAGAGAGTCATCATAGGTAGAGTCAAGCTTACGATTTCGAGGAGTCTGGGGTCGAATTGTATATCATCGAATTTTTGGGTGCAATATGTATACCCCGAACATGGGGCATCAAAGTTCGATAGTGGCTATCCGCGAACCCGCGATCATAAAATTGGATAAGTATACAAATGAATGACAATCGGTTGGAATCATGATGTGAAGATATATATATATAGATTAGGATTTATCATTTCTCCACCACGAGAACCTACAAGCATAGAAACACGACTATGTATATAACCAGAAAAGGATAATAGAGGGGAAGAAGAAAGGGGAAAAAGGGGTAATTACAGAAGAGGAAAAATAAAGGGAGATAAGAACTTTATCCCTCACACAACAACACTTAGTCTCATAATTACAAAGCCATAGAAACACATTAACTATGGGAAAACCATTCTCAACTATGAAATATAGTTGGATCTCGACAAACTCTGGTTCAAGTCCAAAGAGATATTGTTTATATCCATTTCAACATTTTTCATATTATTTTATTTTAATAGTATTTTTGGTGGCCCAACTATAAAACCATGTTCCAATTTGTGTTTCTCAAGTGGAGATGTGTTTGTGAAGACACATTTCCTTGAACGATAGTCTAGGGGTAGGGAAAGTGCAACGTTAACTGTTTGTTGAGAAGACATTTGTTGAAGATTAAGCAATGTATTTCCAAGTGCATGTATCAGTTGCATAGTATCAATATGATTTCTTTCATGTTCTTTGTGCATTCTTATGAATGCAGTTGTCATAGATTTGTCAACCTTTTCCATGTCGCTATGGCTATGATAGAGCTGGGATCTATGGCGAACAATGAACTTCAATAAGAACACTAATATAACATCACACTTATGTTTCTCTGGTCATAGTAGTCACATATGAAAATGTTCTGCAAGAGGATTTTGGCTCAGAAATTCCCAGTATTGAAAATTCTTCCTTACAAAATGGAAATAGAAAACAACAACTGATGAATAGGAATTCAACCACGACACTGAGACTCACCGGTGAATGGGAAAGGACAAAAGCGTAGCCCTTGGCCTGAAAACTGCAACAACATTTCCAATTGTGGATGTAGGATCCCAACCTTACAAAGTTGAAGCAAACAAGAGCAAGCAACAAACAACAAACCAGTGAACAAGTGCCAAGAGGCCCAATGGTAGTTGCATGACCTCAACTCTGCAAATTTGAATCAAACAAAAAAAAGAAGCATCCAACAAACCAACGAGCAAGCATTAACCAATCAACCAAGAATGTTGGTGAAGAACAATATTGCCCAAATTCACTGCAAAGAAGATTGTATAAAAAATTTGGAGGAAAATATATTGTAACACACCTATTAAGAAAACATTTCAAGCTGTGAGACCTTTCAAGTAAAAATTTAAGGTTGCGAGGACCGTGCAAAGGCCTTCCATTGTGTAAACATTTAAGAAAGTTGCAGTTTGCACAGTTGACATTCTGGATCCACAATTGGAACTGCGCTTCTGTCACTCCCCATTCACGGGTAATATTCACTTCCATGGTTGCATCCCTATTCATTGTTTTTTTTTTTTTTTTAGTTTGCAAGTAAGAATTTTCAATACCAGGAGTGATCAAAATCATCTTACATAACATCTTTGTATGTGACTACTATGACTAGAGAAACAAGATTGTAATGTTGTCCTCATCTTGTTCCTGAACACCAATGTTCGACACAGAACCCACCTCCATCACACCCACAGTGACATATAAAAAAGGAAATTGAATTTTCTCCTCACATACAAAGATGTTCTGTAAGAGGATTTTGACTCAGGCTTCTCCAGTATTGAAGTTTTTCACTTGAAAAATGGTAATAGCAAAAAAAAAACAGCGAATAGGAAGGTAAACATAGAAACGAAACCCACCTGTCAATGGGGAACAACAAAAGCATAGTTCCAATCGTGGTTGTAGAATCCCAAGTGTGAAAACTGCACCAAGAGAAACAAGAAAACAAGAGAAACAACAACAAGAAAACAAGAAACTAGTGAATAAGAAACGAGCAAGCATCA
The DNA here is from genome assembly GCA_009831015.1 of Picea engelmannii. Classification (NCBI taxonomy): domain Eukaryota; kingdom Viridiplantae; phylum Streptophyta; class Pinopsida; order Pinales; family Pinaceae; genus Picea; species Picea engelmannii. The sequence goes on along the minus strand of ML784781.1, from coordinate 488,176 downwards.
ACCAGTGAACGAGTAATATGAAGAACAATATTTCCCATATTCATTGTAGACAACATTGTATATAAAAAAAAATTGGACGAAAATGTATTGTAACAGACTGGTTAAGTAATGCAGGAATGAAACTGTGGCATTGAGACCCACTGGTAAATGAGGAAGGATAGAAGCGCAACCCTTGGCCTGCAAACTACAACAATAGGTCCAACTATGGATGCAGGACTCAACCTTGCAAAGTTGAAGAAAACGAGAGCAAGAAGAAAACAACAAACCAATGAACAAGTACTAAAAGGCCCAACTGGAGTTGTAGGACCTCAACTTTGCAAAGTTGAATCAAACAATAATAAGCATCATCCATCGAACCAACGAGAAAGCATCAATCAATCAACCAGGAATGCTCTTGAAGAACAATATTGGCCAAATTCACTGTAGGCAATATTGTATCAAAACAATCAGAAGAAAATTTATTGTAACACACCTGTTAAGAAAACATTTTAGGTTGTGAGGCCTTCCAGGTAAACATTTAAGGATATGAGGACCATCCAAAGGCCTCCCACTATGTAAACATTTAAGAAATTTATAGTTTGCACAATTGGCATTTTGCATCCGCACTTGGAACTGCGCTTCTGTTGTTCCCCATTCACAGGTAAGTTTCTCTACCATGGTTGCATCCCTATTCGTTGTTTGTTTTTTTCCAGTTTGCAAGTAAGAATTTTCAATACTGGGAGCGATCAAAATCCTCTTCCATACCATCTTTGTATGTGACTAATACGACCAGACAAACAAGACTATAATGTTGTCTTGGTCTCGTTATTGAACACCAATGTTCAACACATAACCCACCTCCATCGCAACCACAATGACATATAAAAAATGAAATTGTATTTTCTCCTCACATACAAAATGTTCTGCAAGAGGATTCTAACTCAGGAATCTCCAGTATTGAAAATTTTCACATGCAAACTAGAAATAGCAAACAACAAACAATGAATAGGAGGGTAAACATGGCACTAAAACCCACCCGTCAACGGAGAAAAACAGAAACACAGTTCCAATTGTGGTTGCAGAATCCCAAGTGTGCAAACTGCAACAAGACCAACAGGCAAACAAGAGAAACAACAACATGAAAATAAGAAACCAGTGAACAAACAATGAGAAAGCATCAACCAGTGAACCAGTAATGCCGCTGAAAAACAATATTGTCGATATTCACTACAGACAACATTTTATAAAAAAAAATTGGAGGAGAATTCATTGTAATAGGCTTGTTAAGTAAACATTTAAGGCTGTGAGGCCTGTTAGGTAAACATTTAAGTCTGGCAGGACCGTTGAAGGGCCTCGTGCTGTGTAAAAATTTAAGAAATAATGTAGTGTGGCAGGTCTATTACATACACAAAATAATTATTATATTATTTTATAATAATATAAAATAATAAAAATAATAAAAAATAGTAATAATAATAACAATAGGTCGAGCAATAGAGACTATGCAAAAAAAAAAATTAGTCAAAGGGCAAACTAATATGAAGTCAACTAATAAAAACTTGACTCTCGATGCTCAAAACTTTGGATATCTAAACATTTTAATAAAAATAGTAAACATTCAGAAAGACTGTAGATGATCAAAAACTTTGGATATGCTAACATATAAAACATTGGGAATAGAAAAGCTAGAAATAAGACCTCTAATCTGTTATTGTTATTGCACAGTTTGTAGTTTAGGTTGAAAGGCTAAACGATAAAGGTCAAACTAGCGAAACAGGAACCTTCCCCACCCAATGTCACCACAATGGGGAGGTTCTTTCTATTTAGGGAGGTTAGCCCAGGGGAGACGTCCCCGGTAACCTGGGGTTTTGAAGAGGCTGAGATATAAGGTCAGAATTAAAGTTTCCCCCTCACAGGTTACCACCACAATAGCAGAAGGTTCGGCTAATCATCCAATAATGAAGTATAGTCCCAAATGAGAACACCTACCCATAACAAAGAAACAGTAGAAAATATGTATGCATACTATATGCAAAGGGTTAGCACTTCATATGACCATCTAATATAATTTAAGCAATGTGAAGCAATAGATATCAATGAGATCAATGTTTTGTCAATTATCTATGGAAAGAGCATTAATTCATCAATAGATATTAAGATGACAAAGCCAACAATGTATTCAATAAATACTTCAATCAATAAATGCTTTAGATCATCATTCAATTGCTTGTAAAAGTCAAAATCTTGCTACGTCAGAAATAACCAACTATGATGTCAGCCTTAGTTAGGGTTAGGGTTAGTTAGTTAGGGTTTCAAGATTTAGGGTTTAAAGAGTTGTTTTGTACACTAAAGCTTCAATGTTGGAGATCAAATCAGTTCCTTAGGGTATATGGAATCAAAAATAAGGGCACAAGGTCTCAAAAGGATGATAACTTAGAGACTAGAAGGTAGGGTTCTATGGTGTTGCAAAGGCAGGGCCCTAGAATCAAAACCCTAGGGGAAAGAGGCTCACTTTGGTGTTGCTTAAGCAAGGCCTCGTGCTCTTTCCTCCTTCTCTAAATTGACTTGGAAAAACGGCTAGCTCAAAGCATAAATCTAAGGGAGAAAGTGTTGCAATGACAAGGCTTTCAAACCCTAGAAGGTGAAACCCTAGGTGTAGGCAATCTAGGCCTAGGACGTCTCCTCTTTTCAACTTATGGAATTCAACGCTAGCTCAGAAGATAGAAGATAAGTGTAGCAATGACTAGGCTCTATCTCTTTTCTTCAATGGATAAAAAAAATTTCTCAACAAGGGGACATGTAACAATAACCTACTTGTGTGCTTGTTACCTAGGGTTTTAAATCAGCAATACAATAAGTAAATGTAAGAAATTATACCTACAACCATTCATTTAAGAAGTTTTGCATGAAAATTCACTTACATGTCATGAAGAAAAGCACAAGCAAACCCTAGTTGTAAACCTTCCTTGAGAGAAATGCCATAAATGCTAAGAAAAATCCTCCTTCAAAAGTTGTGCCTCACTTTAAACACCAAAACTACTCTAGTAGGGCGTAAAAAATCAGATCTCCTAAGAGAAGGAGTTGTGTTATGTTCAAATGAGGGAAAAATATCCTCAATATATATCATCCAATGACCTTTAATTTACAACTTAGGTCATTAAAATAGCCGACAAGGTTGACTACTAAAAATTATATTGTTTTTACATTAACTACTAAGTAAAAGACATAAATGAGCAAAAGGTGGGACGTCAAGCCCCTCTGAGGGAGACGTTGGCCCTTTTTGGGCCAGTCCAACATCCAGAAGTTAGGCGTTAGCCCTTTTAGGGCTCCTCCAAGCTGCCACACATGCCAGTAATCCCATCAAACTGCCATACACTCAAGATGACATCCAAGTCTCCTGGGTGACGTCCTGTCCATCAAGAGGAAAATGTTCCATCTGAAGTGGGTCAACCCCCCTAAGTTGGGCTCAGCCAAAGTGTCCTAGGTGGAACGTCCTTCTTCTTCTCATGTGCAAAGGCTCATCATATCACTATCTTGTCTCTGCCCCTGATGGGGTCCCAACAACCATCTGATGGGATTTTTCAGCCCCATGGAGGTCCGAGCTAATGATCTCCCCATGTGTACCGGTCCACTGGTACCTGTCTGTTGGGCATGGTCCCGCACATCAAAAACTTCGACCTCCATGGGATCATTAGTCCTCGGGATCATAGTGATGTCAATCATATTTCATCATTAATTTTATCAAATGTGTGCATAAGACCCCTAGCATATCATCTAATAGCTCAGAGACATTACAATGACCTACTATACAAAGCTGAAGAAAAAGACAAGGTAACCTATTGGGCCAGCATCCATAAGAAGAGGAAAGTTCCCAAAGGATATCATTCAAGCCATGTAATACAAGGTGGTATGGTCTAAGGATGTCCAAAGACAGTGAAAACCAGGGGTAGGTATTATCCGTGGGTGCCTTTGTAGGAGGCGAGTTGTACCTGTCACAGATGCAGTTCTTTCCAAGCCCTTTATTGCCTTTGTTATTTATTACTTTTTCTTTCTTTTTGCTTCAAGGTCTGACCAGAGGACACCACCTTGGTGTGGTGACCAGAGCTGATAGTGTTACCCACAAGTATTTTCACAGAAATGATAAGGTTGGCTCATGATGAGACCCCCTTTCCCTTGGCCATGCAACCAAGGGTCACTTCCTTGGCGTGGTGACCAGATAATGGCAATGTCATATTGCTAGATACCTATGAACATAATGGGCCGGCTCGTGATGAGACCTTCGATCCTCTTGGCTAGGTCTTGTTTTATCATTTTTCTTTGGGTCCCTTTTGTTTCTTATCGAGAGGCTTTTCATTACATTCTTGGGGATCCCTGGGCGAGGCATCTCTAGGTTTTATTTCCTATGGATTTTATCTTTTACCAGCTGCTTTTACCTCCTGGGATTTTAGCCCCTTCTTCCCATAGGATAAAGTGTAACCCCTCAAATAGGTTATCCAAATGCCCGGACTAGGGGAATGGGATAGATGTGTGGGAGATAAGATGTAAAATGATAATATGGTGGGAGAAGACGATGGCTTTTCAAATCCCCCCCGGTGGATAACCAAAACCTATGGATACAAGCTTTCTAGGGCACCCCGTTAATCCCCTCAACCATGGTCAAGTGGGTTAGTGTAAGATCCAAGCAGTTGTCAGAAATGTAAGGAAACCGATGCATATATATGAAAGTTATAATGATTAAACATGACACATACCATGATACCTGGACCAATTACATCATGGAGCAAGAGTCTTCTCCAATGCAAGTCCAAGCCGATGGTGATGGATGTTGTTGTTGCTGAAAGGACAAGTCTGATCAAGAAGAAGAAGGATGGGCCCTCCAGGGCCATGCTCAGATCAATCGTGCTCTCGATACTACATGTCTAGGACCTGTGGGCCTTGAGACATGATCTCCTAGTTATCCCTAGAAATTGGGGATAACAGTTATCCAATCAGATCATGACATATATGGTATTTTTTATTATATACAAATCAATGTTTTTAGTTCTCTAGTTCCAACAATAGAGATTATGTAAATATTTTTAGTCAAAGGACAAACTAATATGAAGTCAATGAATTATCGATCACTATAGTCCCTCTACGCCTTCAGCAGGGACTAATAACATGAAATCACTTTGTTGAAACAATGGAATAACATGTTTCCTCTTTCAAAATTTGCAAGTTTCGGGGAAAAATCTTTCATTTAACTATTCCTAACTTTTTTCAAGGCTTCACTATTCCTAACTTTATTTTTTGAAGTTTAGAATTTGGAGAGTATCCGCCTTTCTACATGCCCACGTTCTTATATTGAAGTATGAAATTGAGCTCAGCACAAATAAAACTATGGAGTGCGTATATATTCCCCAAATTTGTTTAGCAATATTAAACACATACATAATATCAAAATTAATTTTATAATATTCAAATTACCATTCAGTTAATTAATTTGAAATATATTTTTAAATTTTTATTAAAATTGTTTGTATAAAGTTTAAATGGTTTAAATTAATGTAATAAATGGATTCTCTATATTTTAAAAAAATAATCGAAAAGGGGTTGGATCCAATGGTGGAAAGCGATGAGTTTTTCACCATTGGGCAAGGTTCAATTCTTGTGAGGGCCTAACCTGAAGCCATGGGGGCACCTTGAGATAGTGGTCGAACATGTGGTTGCACCCAAAGATACTATATTAAATTGTATCGTGACCCATGCACACATAAGTGGATCAAATATCACCCCCATGTCCTTCAACTTTTAAACTCAAAGGGGTTGGATCCAATGGTGGAAAGCGATGAGTTTTTCACCATTGGGCAAGGTTCAATTCTCATGAGGGCCTAACCTAAATCCATGGGGGCACCTTGAGGTAGTGTTAGAATGTTTGGTTGCACCCATAGATACTATATTAAATGGTATCATGACCCATGCACACATAAGTGGATCAAATCTCACCCCCATGTCCTTCAATGTTTTTTTGCCTACAGGGGTTTGGTCTAGTGGCCAACGGACATACTGTTAAGGCATTTGTGTTGTTACACAGGTCATGAGTTCAAACCTCAATTTATCCGAAGGCGTTCTTGTGGGCTATGTGATTCTCCCTAGGGGTTATAAGGTAGCCGACAGGATTCAACCTCATGTCACGCGAGTAAGATATTGTTGCCGTTGTTGATTCCCCTAGTCATAAAAAAAATAAAAAATAATAAAAAAAATATTTAAAAAAAAAAACATTATCTCCACTTCAATTTTTATTGAGAACTAAATCTAAATTTTCCAACAAAGTTATTCTTCTTCAAAGAAGTATGTAGTTCACAAAACAATAATGAAAACATTCATCAATAAGTTGGAGATTGTAACAAGTATTGCATGGCAGCGTAGTCCCTGCCAAATAATAAACTAAGTTGCCATGTTGTATATGTCCATTGATTTTTTGTCTTTATTAGAGGGCTAGTGGACACAAAACTATGCCATTTATAAAGGGACACATGTGTTGGAATCTGTTGGAAACACGCTCAATGAAATTTTATATTTGAATATGACACCCTATCACAAATTATCCTTGCATGTAAAATGTAAGGAGAAAAAGTTGCAGATGCTACAATAGAGTGGCTTTTATTTAAATGGAAGTACTAGGTAGGGGAAAAAAAACTAAACGTGCATTTATAATTATGGATTAAAGAGCCTCTTAAATTCTTGTAGAAAGAGGTTCAATTAATCTATCAATAGTTGTACAGGAAAATGATTTAATTTAAAAAAAAAAAATACAAAATTGAACAAAACAATATTAAACATTAGAAAACACCATAAATTTGCACTCAACATGTTAACAAATATGTAGTCATGAAAATGATTTAAATTTTTTGTAAGATTACCAAAAATTCAATCAAACAATGTTAAACATTAGAAAACATCATAAATTTGTAGTCAACATGTTAACTAATATGTAGTCAATGGGGCAGTGCTGACCTAGTCTTCAATAGGGCAGCGCTGACCTGGTTGGCTGTGCTGACAACCCCAGTGCTCCTGCTCATCGAGTATAAGGAGATAATCTTCGTCATAGTTGTGGTCAATTTTGCGATTGTTTTCCTCCACGCAACATTGCATGACTTCGACGACTAGGCTTAGAATGGGCACCTACACCTCTTTGCCTCCTAATAATGGTAGTCGTAGCTTGCGTTCATCTTTGGATATTGTCTGTTGGACATGGGTACGTCCATTTTCACACCAGAAAAATTGAATTCGTATTTATTATTTTTTCATAATGTTATATCCATTTTACATTACTATGGATATGTATAACTATAAAGTACCTATGTAGAATCGAATAAGATTCTTTGTGCTTTCAATTACTCTCTATGTCATATGACAACTTTTAATTCTTAAGCTTTCTCTATGTAGAATATAATAAGATTCTTTGTGCTTTCAATTACTCTCTATGTCATATGACAACTTTTAATTCTTAAGCTTGCTCATTTAAGATTTCAAATGTCACTTGTGAGAATTGAATCCGGGTGGGGGAAAACACTCCTCAACACAAATCACTAGGGCTAAATCTAATTCAGACACACATATATATATAGGTGAACATAGAAATATTTTATTTATGGCCAACATTGAAATTCTTTTTTTCTTTATTAATATTCTTTTTAATGCCACATGTCAACTCCATAATATTAAGCATTGAAGGGGTTACACATCTCCCTCACTCGAGAAGTAGAAAGCATGCGAAATTAGAGAGATCAAGGGTGTAAAAACTGTGAGCACTTGATTACAAAGAAAAATACTATTACATTTATAGTTGGAAAGGTCACCAAGAAACCACGAACAAAATCCTAGAAGTATGGATCTAAAATCTCTTATGATCTAAAATTAAACTCTAGTAAAACAACCCACGAAAAAATCTCTAACAACATTCCAAATTCATGATTACTCTAGAAGTTTCGAAATTATTCTAACATCCCCCTTTAATAGAGAAATTGATTTTCTACAACACCTAACTTGTTTCTAAAAACTTCAAACTTGAGTTTACCAAGAGGTTTGGTAAATATATCAGCCACATTATCATATGTATTACAAAAAATCAAACCAATTTTGATTCGGATTTTATGAGCAGAACGAAATGAATACACATTATTAAAATATGCTTAACTTGAAATAACAGAGATATAATAAAACTGGTTTTCTATTCAATAAGGAAATAAGTTGAAACTGTAACATACAACAGGGAACAAGCTTGCTGGAATGGTGGCGGCTTATCTCTGAGAAGAGATGTGACGGTTGCACTCATTCACAAGAATATGGTTACAATGAGGTTTTGAAGGCCTTTTACAATAAATAGGAATGTCAAAAACCTTAGACATCCAAAAACCTAACTCTAGGAGATGAAGCACCAAAAGTCATGTGGGCCCCGTTTGGGTAAGTTAGTACATCAACTTCCCAGGGTCATAACTTTTGCATACAATCTTCGTTTTAGGGGCACAATAGCCCGTTGGAAAGGTCTAACCGAGAAGAAAAATTTTCAACTGGCCTAGGTAAGTGATTTTGATAGTCACCTTGGCCCAAAATCCTCAAAAAACGTTGTTTAGGGCCTCAAAACGCCCCCAAAAGTTTGGAACCCAAAAAACTGCCGAAAAACTCCCAAGGTGGAAATTTTTTTTTCGAGCCAGTGGTATAGGTGGGTGGCCACTGATATCCACCTAGATCAAATTTCCTTTGATTCAATCTTCTCTCTCACAAAGTGGTGTTGTAGCTTGATGTGTTTTGATCGTGCATGATATATTGGATTATGTGCCAATTTGATAGCACTTTAATTGTCATAATTGATGCATGTTGTACCCTTTTTCTCCTCTTTGACATCTCCAAGAATTCTCCACAACCAAACAACTTCACATGTAGCACTGGTCAAGGATTTATACTCAAATTATGTTGATGAAAAAGAAATAATTGGTTGTTTCTTGCTACTCCAAGAACACAACCCCCGATCTTATATGAAATGCATAGCCTGAGGTAGATCTTTTGTCATCAGGATTTCCTACCCAATATGAATCAGAAAAACCCATCAGTTCAACATCAGATTCATCAGTATATAGAATACCAAAATTTATTGTTCCTTTCAAGTATCAGAGGACTTTCTTTGCATCTTTCTAGTGGCTCTCAGAAGGCTTAGCCATGAAATGACTAAGGATGTTTACTAAGTATGCAATGTTTGGTCTGGTAGTGGTGAGGTAGTTCAAACTTCCCACCAACTAATGATATAATATATCATATTCCTCTTTAGTTCCATCATCACTGTTCTAAGGGAATTGACATTGCTTTACATTCACTCATATGGAAATTTTTAAGAATTTCTTTTTGTGTAATAAGTGTCTTACCAGGCTCCCTCTAGACTTGAAGTCCTAAACAATAATGAAATTCACCGAGGCCTTTCATCTCAAATTCTAGAGACAACTGACTTTTAATCTCATCATTTAACTTGTGTGCACTTCCTGTAATAATAAGATCATCCACATATAAATATATTAAAACAATATTTCCATATTCATCTTTCTTAATATACAGGTTAGGACCACTCTTTCTTTTCACAAATCCTTTTTGATAAAATAATGAATCAATATTTACATACCATGATCTCAGTGCCTATTTCAAACCATATAAGACTTTCCTTAACCCGCAGACTAGATGTTCTTGTCCCTGCTTAACAAAACCTTCAGGTTGAACCAAACAAACTTCTTCCTGCAAATCACCATTCAGGAAAGTAGATTTGACATCTAACTGATGTATTTTCCATTTATGTGTTGTAGCTAAGGCAATCAGTACTCTAATTGTATTCAATTTAGCTACAGGTGCAAAAGTGTCATCGTAATCAATTCCCTCCTTTTGGGAATATCCTTTTGCAACTAATCTTTCCTTATATTTGTCAATGCTACCATCTTCTTTAAATTTAGATTTATAAAACCATTTTCTTCCAATATGGACTTTGTTTTCAGGTAGTTCAACTAATTCCCATGTGTGATTTTTCATAAGGGAGCCATATTCATCATTCATAGCATTTCTTCACTCTTCATGTTCTTTAGCTTGATCATAGTTTAAAGGTTCTACAAAATTCATTACATGGGACATCAATGCATCATATTTATACCTTAAAGGTGGTTGAGTTTCTCATGATGACCTCCTTGGTCCTTCACTGCTTTCATCTCTTCTCTGCTCTATGGTGACTCTTCATCACTTGATGTATCATGATTGCTTGAAGTGTCCATACTGCTTTCATTCCATTCTTGAACCTGTACATGTTCTTGTTCCTGTTTAACCATTGCATATATTTTGACATGTTTATCATTATCATTATAATTATGCCAAGAATCAACATCATTAATTGTATCATCTCTATCTGCATTCTCATGAAACACCACATATCTACTTGAAAACAATTTATGTAAACTAAGATCAAACACTTTCTATGCTTTTTTATCAGTACAATACCCAATAAAAACACATTTGATTGATTTTGTATCAAGTTTTCTTCTCTCATCCTTTGGAATATGTGCAAAGGAATTTGATCCAAACACTCTTAAATGAATGACATCAGGTTTATAACCATGAAAAAACTCAAAAGGAGTTTGGAAATCTAATTTCTTAGTTGGACTTTGATTCTTTAAATAAATATCAGTATTAATATTTTTTTCCAAAAAACCATTAGAAATGTTTTTACCTTGAAGCATACTGCGAGAACACTCCACCAATGTTCTGTTCCTTCTCTCAGCAATACCATTTTGCTAAGGTGTATGAGGTACTATAAATTTTTGTTGGATCCCATTAAATTTACAATAACTTTTAAATTCTCATGATGTATATTCACCACCTTGATCAGATCTGAGAATCCTAACACATTTTCCTATTTGTTTTTCAATCATAGTTCTAAATTCTTTAAAATACTCAAATACATCACTCTTTCTCCTTATGAAATAGACCCAAGTATATCTAGATCTATCATCAACAAAAATAAGAAGGTACGAAGCACCACCAAGTGACCTAGTTTGCATAGGTCTGCATATAGAAGTATGAATTAATTCAAGTATATTAGTTTGTCCTTTCTTTGTATGTATGTGAAACTCCTCTCTTTGTTTCTTACCAAGTGCACATGCTTCACATGGAAAATAATCATTCTTCATAACAAGAAGACCTTCTACCATTGTTTTTCTTTGCAACAACATCAAATCATTGTAATTGAGGTGCCCATACATGTGGAGCCATAACTCTTATGTTGACATTGTTGTGGATGTCAATGAAACATGACAATTCATTGTCACATCCAACTTATATAATCCACCAACTCTTGTACCTGTGGAAACAATCTTGTAGTGATCCTGGACATCTTTTACAGCACACCTCAAATTACCAAATTCCACTTTTAAATTGTTATCAGTGATAGTTGAAACATATATTAATTTCTTTTTAATACTAGGAACATACATCACATCATGAATTTGTCTCAATTGTCCATTAGGTAAGTTCACACTTATTATTCCATAGCCCTGAACTTTATGTGATCTGCTGTCAAGTCCTACATAAATGTGTGTGCCATCAATGTTTTCATAATATTCATCGTACCATTATTTATGATAGGACATATGGGTTGATGCACCAAAATCTATGAACCATGCATTCTCATCATCAGTTTCAACAAACAATGTAGCTTTAGAAATAAACAACTTAATATTTTTAAATCCATCATTGATTGAAGTGTCTTTATGAACAAAATTTCCATTATGCCTTTTATATATTTGATTGGACTCATGATTCTTTATTATATAATAATATTTAGCAAGATGTCTAGGTTTGCCACAATATTCACATTCAATATTTCTCTTAATATAAGAATCAGGATGTGACATACCTTTCTGCTTTGCTTGAAACCTTGTTACCGATGATTTTGGTCAATCTTGATGGTGTATTGATGATGGTGTACTCAGGCTCCTCATAAGAACTTTCTCCTGAGAAAAGTGACATTCATCTCTTCCCAGAAAACTTACTTTTGAAGAGAGTTCGCAGGTTGCTAATATCCTAGGGTGCGAGAATGACCCATTCTTGCAGGCTGCCTTCAGCTAGGGTGCGAACTTCTCGCACTGTGCTACATAGCTAGGGTGAGAACTTGTTCTAAATCTTGGAAAAAGATGAAGTCTCGATGGTTCTAGAAGGGAATCTTCTAGAATAATGGGTTGGCATTCGAATGATTATCCTTTTACTAGTTTCCCTGATATTGTGGGATCATTATTATCCAAGTAACCATATCATTCTCTCCTATATATTGATGAAATTCTCATGGAAAAGGTTAAGAAAGATTCATTGGAGAATTGGTGAAAGAACTGTGTGAAGGACATAGCTTGAATAGGAGCTTGGAGACTCTAGCAAGTCTATCAAGAGGATTTGATCTTCTTCATGCAAGGATTGAGCAAGTGTGTGTGTGTTGGACCCAAGAGCCACATAAAGGAAGCTTGCAACATCAAGGTGATCAGGTTGTATCTTCTACTTTCAATTAATATGATACAGTGGCATGTTCTTTTCCCATAAAGTAATTCTCACTTTATTGTGTAATTCCTTGATCATACACATAAGTTGACAGTTGAATATATTTTTCTATCTTTGCTTTGGTTGGTTTGTGTTGTCTTGGTCTTGACCTCACGAGAGCACCGGAGCGAAGCAGGAGCAACAGAGACCCTAGGAAGCAATACAAAGGTATGTTACTTGTTCCTTCCTACTAGCTAATTCAATGGTCATAACTTAGGGAAAGAGCCATGTCCTGTCCTATTTTGTTCTAGATCCAGGTGGATCTAGGGAGATCTATTAGTGTCTGCACCTACCGATTAGTCCGATAACAAAATTGGCGACTCCACTGGGGATATAACCCGTTTTCTTTGTGGTTTTTGGTATTTTTCCTTGGCCATTTGCTCTTGCCTTACCTTTCTCCATTCATATCAATCTCTGAGTCTTCAGGATACCTTGATAGACCCTCTGGGTCCAGAGGCTTCTTCAAATTTTGTGTCTTTTTCCAAAAATTTGATTAGTTTTAGACATCCTCGCACTGCACTCCACAGTGGCCTGCGAGAATATATTGAGTTCGCACCCTGCTTTTAGGTCCAGTGCGAGGTTCTAGCACTCTGCTCAAAGTTGGCCTGCGAGAATGACCTATTCTCGCACTGTATAATACTGTTAGCCTGCGAACCCTCTTTTCAACATTTTGGATTTGAGATTTTTGCATGATCAACTGCCCAGATCAGTATAGGTGCCTAAAAAGAGTTTTTTGGACCATTGGTTGATGTTTTTTCTTGTCTTCATTTTTGTGCACGAACAGTCTTAGGAAATCAAAGGCTCGTCTTGTCACTTTTTTCTTGACTTTCGTTTCTTGACTTTTCTCTGCCAAGATATACTCTCTGATTTTGGAATCTGAGTGTGCTTGTTTGGTTAAGGACTGGTGATCGTTTGAAAGTTGAGCTTCTTTGTCTTTATCATTTGCTCATTATTTGAAAGATCATTTTTCTCATGCAATTGAAAAGGCTAGTTTGGTCTTCTTGTTATTTTTGTTTCCATTGAAAGATTGGTTTGGTTTTTTGTCTATTGCTTGTTCATTAGCTTTTGGTTTTCTTCACACTCACCATCATGGTGTAGGTCCTTTTTGAAAAGTGAAAAACATTTTTCTTTCAAAAGCATTTTCATCTTCGAAAGTATTGAAAATCAATTGTTGAAATTATTGAAAAAGAAACAATAGAGAATTGTTATTGATGCATGATTTGTTGCAATTACATTTTAAAGGAAATTGTGTATTGTAGTTCAAGGTTGATCCGAAAAACTTCTCTTTCCCTCCCGTACATAGGATTCATTGAACGAAAATTGATATATTTCATTCTCATCCATGCATCGTTGGGTCGGAGTCTCATACAACATCAGTTTCGTCTTCGCTTCCTTTGAGTAACAACAATTCTTAATAACACTGCGCAATTGTAAAATTTAACTAGTAACTCTTTTCTAGGGCTCTATTACACCAACATTTAGCTAGGCTAGCGCTTTGAAATAGGAAGAGATATACACTCTCCAAAGCACAAAACACACAATAGCAACTTGTGTTAAGGAGTGTCAAATTCCATTTACAACATTTTGTCCTAGGAAGCCCTTCTCACACAAGGGTCAAACACGAGGTCACATTGATTTGACAACATTACTCACCCTGCTTTGTTGATATTGGTGTAGAGATTGCACATATTACGGGGATCACTTGGAGGTATACCCACAATGATGAGTGGAAGCCTTTTGAGTTGATTTTGGGCTAGATACCCTACCCTTGCGTGTGGATCGGACTGTCGACTGTCCCCCCAGGCTTTATTGTTGTCGATGGTAACCTTAGCAGCCTATCTTTCTAGGGTCTTACACAAGGTGACTGTGAAGGGGAAAGTCTTCACGATACCTGGAATCGATGTTGGCCAAACTCACTCGGGCTCCTTGGAGGGTATACCCACGATTATGTGTGGGAGCTTGCACCAGGGTGTAAGTCCATTAAGCAGGTCGTCAACGTAAATTTTCCACCCTACCCCAGCCCCTTCTCGTCTCGTTGTTGCGACGTTGGATTTCATCACCAACTAGTGACTTCGGAATTAGAAGGTCTTATTTGCTTGGTGTTGCTTCCTAGATTTTGTTTACTAGCGTGTGTTGTTTTTTTACCAAAGTTGACCATACGATTTTCTTCATAAATTTGTCACTCATTTACAATAGCTCCTCCACGTTGTTCACGTAGAATGCAGGGTTTATCTCTAGAGCATCTGGAAGGTTCACCTGAGGGCTCTCCTGAGGGCTCTCCCCAGAAAAGTGAAGTCCCAACTGTCACCATGCCACAAGTGGAACAAACTGACTCTCTAGAACATTTTCGAATTACCAATACTCAAGAGGAATTTCGACTTCACCCTGATTCTGAGCGACCGTTTATGCGAATGAATTCTTTCGGAGACTTAGTTGTTACGTCTTATGGATCATCGGTTGGACCCTTTCCAGGCATTGAAGGCTAAGATCCTTTTTGGTCTATGGGCGTTTTTCGACGGGACCTTTTTGGTCCAGGTTCACCTGTGATTTATGAAATCATCTCACCTGTGATTTCCGAAATCTCTAGCCTAGAGATAGTAGCGTTTACTACTTCCTATTATTTTCCTGGTACAAACGCCTCACGATCTGACCACATATTGACCATCCCTATTGAAATGGCCCATCTGACCACAGATACTACGAGTGTTCACACTGGGTTTGTTGTGGTTAGTCTCGTCCCCGTCAGTACACCGTGAACGCCCAATGTCACCCCAACACTACCACCGAGATACCGTGCATTGAATGCTTCCATTCCCACTCCTACACAAACCCCATCTGACTCTCCTGGTGGTCCCTCTTCTTCTGGGCACTCTCTTCTCAGTTTTATTTTGACACTCCCTCAATTTCCTTTTGGAAGACCTCTCTCGTCCTCCACTGGCAGCCTTAATCCTAGTGGCACTATTCCGTCATTCAAACCAACTTACCAGATTCCCGTCGGTGGACAATTTCACCAAGGTGGTATGACTCAACCCCCTTTCAGCCGGAAAATTCTGATTGGAATGCAAATCTCAATTGGAACACAACCTTCAATTGGAACGCTACCCCCAATTGGAACACCACCTTCGATAGGAGGACCGACCCCACCTTATGAACAAAACATACCTCCGTCCTTTGCCCAGTATTGGAATCAGTTGATACAACATCCTCCTCAATCGACTGGGGGGCAGCAGTTTCCAGCTGCATCTGTGATACCCCCTAGTATAAGCCAACCATATCCATGTACATTCAATCCCATTTGGGGCTCGAATGCTCAAACTCACGTCCTTGTTCCAGGATACAATCCCATGAGCTACTATCTCCTCCAACCACCACCAAATCTGCTTGGGTCTTCACATTATATGCAGACTGCTTATGGTCCTACTGGTTTGCCGATGGGGCTTCCTCCCCAAAGCCATAGTACCCGTAGGTGAATCGAAAATTACCCTTTTTTGCCACTTTGGATCTTTCGAATTTGTCAAGGATTTTAAACGATCCAATTCGTCACTCTCCCTAATGGCCTGCTATACCAGCCAAGCTACCATCAGACATCCCTAAATTTGATGTCAAAGTGGGAGAGGACCCGAACAATCACGTCATGAATTTTTACCTCCGATGTTCATCCAACTCATTGATGGATGACTATTCATTTATGTCTTTTTCAACGAACCCTCATAGGTTCTACTGCGAAGTGGTATATTGAATTACCACGAGGTTTCTTCACTGAATTCAACACCCTAGCTATGTCTTTCCTCACACACTACCAGTTACCGATTCGTTATGAAACAGGGACCAAGATTTTGAGTTCTTTCAAACAAAACAAAGCCACTCATATATCCGATCACATTCATGAGTGGCGACAAAGACGACGTCTCATTAAACTCGAACTCCCCGATCAGTTTCTAGGAGAGTGGTTCACTAAATCATTTGTGAATGACATTGGTCGTGACATTGCCATGGGTGGAGTAGTCACGGAAGAGCAGTCCATAAGTCGTGCTCAATACCTTGACCTTGTTTACTCACAAACGGGTACCCTTTACGATTTACTACCTGACTTACCTCGTCCTTCCACCTCTGCCACTTCAACTACTCTAGCTACTTCACATGTAGCCGACGGTGTGATTGGCACTTTCCAGGCCCAACCACATTCTGCCTCAAGCACCAACCCCAAACCTGCTTCTTCTAATGTTCAAAATGCTCTGTCTCCTACCCCTCCCACCGACAAGACTTCTGAGGTAAATGCAGTTCAATCTACCCCAGCCGGTAAAAAAAAATCTAAAAAGGGAAGGGGTAAGAATAAGGAGGAAAAAAATACTTCTCAAGCAGAGTGAACCAAAACTACACCTGTTGATGATCGGGATAAGAACAAACCTCGATACCCTTGTCTTATCTGTGGTTATGATCACTAAATGAAGGATTGTCCATGATGCACCGAGGTCACTAAATTCCTTCAAGGAGATCCAAAACCACCTGCTCCAGCCGTTTTGTCACAACCCTTCCCGTCTCAACAATAGGCTCAGTTGGTCATTCATGACCAACCCTCATCTTCTACTACATCCTATGTATTGATGTGTACTGGCGATTCAAAGCAGAATGACATTTCACTGACTACTCGAGCCAAAGATTATTCTCCCTCTAAAGAGAAGGTTGATGATCTACCCCCTTCCTTGGTACAACCCTCTCCCGTGACTCCACCTACCAATGGTCCTCTTCATCTAGAATGACCGAGACTCGGCACAATTCTTCAAACCCCCCCAAAGGGCGTCGTTGGAAAATTGGCTTTCAATCCTCATGCTCGTGCTGCCCAGAAGTACAACATTGTTAAAGATCTGGCCCAAGCACCTTCTGTGATGTCAACCCTCAAAGTCCTTCAAAGTTGTCCCACACAATGGAAGGCACTGTTGAAAGCTATCGGTGGAATCGACCCGATGGATATGAATTTAATAATTTTTGACTTGGAAGATCACATTGCAAGATTACCCCCTCAACTCGCATTCCAGATCCAAGTGATTGTCTCTGAAAAAAAAAATTGTCGCACCATTATCGATGAGGGTGCCTCGATGTGTGTTATGTCTCTTACTTGCTGGAAATCCATTGGCTCTCCCTCTTTGCACGAATCCCAGAACACTCTTAAATCCTTCAACGACTCTGGTTTTAAGCCCTACGGTGTCCTTCCTTCATTTCCCATCATGTTATAAGGAAAAACGGTCCACGTTGAAGTGGAAGTCTTTGATGCTCCCCTTGATTACAATCTTTTGCTTGGCCGCAGCTGGATCGATTCCATGTGCGCAGTTGTGTCGACCCTTTTTTGTGTGGTACGTTTCCCACATAAAGGGAAGGTAGTCATCGTCGACCAATTGGCCTTCTTTAATTCTGATACACTTAATGGCAATGTACCGTTCATCGCTAAAACCCCACCAGGTTATGAGAACGTTGGTGTAGGCCTTCTAAAAGACTCTTCGTTAATGGGTACTTTCCCCATTCCACTGCTCGATGTTCTATGCTCGTCCATTTCTTCAATCAGCATGATCTCCACCTTAATTCATGACATTCCTACGTCTCATGACCCATAGATAGTACCTGACCCTGGAGATCATCTTCGTTACGATGATGAAATGTCATTAAGTCCGGTCGAATCCACCTATCAGGCCATTCAATCGGAAACACCTTCTACCCCCTCTCTTGGTGAGTTATCTCCAGATCATTTCTGTGTTATTTTTACCACAGACAAGATGATCATGTCTGTTATGGAGGACACCCCTTCGGACAATGGACATCATCATTCCATCCTCTTTCTAGAGCAACATACCATTGAGAACTACCAACGGATCTCAACCCCATCAACCGTTGTCATCATCTCAACCATTCCCGAGTCTACACACGATGTGTTTTCTGAAGGGAACTTAAGCAATATCTCACCCACTATTCCCCTCGACATATCTATCAAACCTGGAATTGTTAAAAATGTCCATATCGGAGCTTCGTGTTCTTCTGACGAAATCGTCACCTATACATCCCTTTTCAAAGAGTTTTGTGACATCTTCGCCTGGAGCTACGAAGAAATGTCGGGTATCGACCCTGAGATTGTGATACATGAGATCAAGACATACCTTGACACTAAACCCATCCGGCAATTCCTTCATCCAGTTCACCCACGTAAAGTGGCTGCTATCATGCTCGAAGTCGAGAAACTTATTAAAGCCGAATTTATTTATCCAGTGGCTCTTACTAACTAGGTTTCCAATCTTCTCCTGATCGACAAGAAACAAGGAACAATTTGTGTATGCATTGATTATAGGGATATCAATAAATCTTGTCCAAAAGATAACTTCCTACCCCCTTCGTCGATCAGATTGTCAACGATTGCGCCAGCAGTGAAATCTTCTCTCTGATGGAAGGTTTCTCCAGTTATAATCAAATCAACATTGTTCCCGAGGATCATCATAAGACTACTTTTATTTTTCCTTGGTGTACTTTTGCCTATCGAAAAATCCCTTTCGGTCTCAAGAACACTGGTGTAACTTTTCAATGCATTATGTCTTATGATTTCCATGATATCAAGCACATCGTTCAACCATATCTGGATGATTTTCCCGCTCACTCAATGCACTGAGTCGATCATCCCACCCACCTCCGAGCCATTTCTGTCCGCTGTCGGTTCTACCGTATACGTTTGAATCCTCATAAGTGCGTTTTCTGCATGGAATCCGGCCGACTTCTAGGCTTTATTGTTTCGCGTTAAGGGATCCGGGTGGATTCTTTAAAGGTTGAGGCGATCCTTAATCTCCCTCCTCCTTCTACACTTCACCAGTTACAAAGTTTGTAAAGGAAAGCAAACTTTCTTCGTCGTTTTATCCCAAATTATGCCAAGATAACTCATGGATTTACACATCTACTAAAAAAGAGGTCCGAGTTCATATGGGATACCATCGCCAACAATGCTTTCGAAGCTTTGAAATTGTCCCTAACATGTTCTCTGCTTCTCTTTTCCCCCGATTACAGTCGCGATTATTTCCTCTACCTTGTTGCCTCGAATTACACCATTGGTATGGTTCTCGTCCAAGAGGATGATGCTAATCACGAACATGTTATCTACTACTTGAGTCGAAGTCTAACGCCTACCAAAATCAAGTATTTACATGTTGAAAAACTGGCCTTGGCTGCCGTCCAAGCCGTCCAACACTTCCGACACTATATCCTCTTGCGCAAGACTATAGTGATTTCTAACTGCAACCCTATGCAACACATTTATACACGTCAATTGCTAGGGGGAAAATACTCCAAATGGATTGTGATACTCTAGGAGTTTGATGTGGAATTCGAACGCGCCAAGTCCAAGAAGTCCTTAGTGTTTGCTGAGTTGATATGAGACTTTCCCTATTCTGAAATGGAAAATGTAGCAGCTGATTCATTGCCCGATGAATCCCTTCTCCTCATCAGCACTGATGATATTTGGTATGGCGATATAATCATATATCTCCAAACCTAGACTTTCCAGCCAACGTTGTCCAGTACTGACCGACGTCGAATACGCTACCAAGCCCGTCAATATATTATCCTCGGGGATACTCTTTATCGTCGAGGGATTGACTTTGTTTTTTGATGCTGCCTAACATTCGACAAAGCCGAGAAAGCTCTGAATGAATACCATTCTGGAGCATGTGGTGGTCATATGTCTGGGTATGCTACTACCCAGAAGATCTTAGGAGCAGGGTATTTTTGGCCTTCTTTATTTAACGACTGCATAATCGCCATTCAAAAATGCCATGCTTGCCAGACCTATAATAACAAGATACGGTCAAATCCCGCTCCTCTTCACCCTGTGGTCTCCGTTGGTCCCTTTGCGAAATGGGGCATCGATTTCATGACATGTCACCCTCACTCGGCCAGGTTGCATGGATACATTATTGTAGCCATCGATTACTTTACGAAATGGGCCGAGGCGATGCCGACATTTGACAACACTAGAAAGACCACAACATTATTCATTTTTAATCACATCATAGCCCGTTTTGGTGTTCCCTAGGCTATCGTCATTGATCACGGTAGCCACTTTAAAAACTTCATGATGTCCAAACTTACTGAAAATTTGGGTCTTCGCCATGACAACTCAACGCCATATTACCCACAAGCCAACGGCCAAGTTGAAGCAATTAACAAAGTTCTCATAACTATGCTCCGACGAATGATAGGGATTCACAAAACAAGTTGGCACACAATGTTGTTTTCAGCATTGTGGGCTTATTGGACATCCGTCAAGTCCTCTACTGGGTTTACACCTTTCCAGTTAGTCTATGGTTTGGATGCCATTCTCCCGATTGAATACGAGATACCCTCTTTAAAACTAGTTGTTCAACTCCTACCAAACACTTTTACTAAAGAAGAACGTCTATTGTATCTTATGCGATTAGACAAAACTCGACGCGATGCTACCCTAGTCATAGAAGCTCAGAAAAAATGTGTCAAGGCCCAATACGACAAACATGTCAAGCCTCATGTTTTCTCCGAAGGATATCTCATTCTCCTCTATGAACAAGATCGAGATATGCTAGGAGCCGAAAAATTCGAAGCCATGTGGTGAGGTCCTTATATCGTTCAATGAGTTTTGGAAAAAGGGGCTTATGAGTTAGTATATTACGATGGTATCCCTTTGAGTGAACCCAGGAATGGGTTGTACTTGAAGAAGTACTATGCATAAAATCACCTGTGCGTGAGTACTTGTATTTTTATTGTATCATACTTCTTGTGTGTTACCATAGCTTGTTTTTGTCGTTATCTGGTCTCTACCCTTATGTGACGTTGTGTTTGATTTCCAGATGTCAGATTCTTCGCTACCCTATATTGGCTTCACTAATGGCGCTAGCCGTAGTACTTAGAACCTTGCTTTCGCTGCATGGGAAATTTACACCCCTACAAACGAACTCATCTCCTTAAGAGGTGTGTGTCTCGACCGTGTGACCAACAATATTGCAGAGTATAGCGTCATTATCGAATTGTTGATTGATGCTATCTCACTCAGAATCCGTCATTTGGTTGTGCAACTCAATTCGCAGCTTGTAGTACTACAGTTAAGTAATGTCTATACTATTTGAAGTCCTACTTTGTTATGGGTGTATTTGCGAATTCGCCTCTTGGAACGTTATTTTGATTATATTGAATATCAACATATTCCTAGATGTCTAAACACATTAACTGATGCATTGGCTAACTATGTATTAGACATACATTTGGATCATTTATAAATCAATCACATCAATTTTCACAACACAAGATAAACTGGTAGAAGCCGTATGTATATATAACAATCAAAAGAGTTTTTACAAAAATTTCTGTCCGAAGACCAAAATGTAAAAATTTGAAGCTCATAGCTTCTACGAAGTGACATCATGGATGATGTTCACGGTAACACACGATTGCCCGAGCAACCCTACAGAGCAGTCGACCAATGGACTCTGACACTCCTACTGTATGACGCTGATAATGTCGTGGAACCTCTCCAACAGGCATGTCTGGAATATCTACTGTCAAACCCTCTATGTTTTGTTCCACTGCTTGATAATCCTCGGCGTCCCATTGTGGCACTGGCACTACCTCTCCTCATTGCTAAATGGGAGAAGTACCAGGAGGTCGGTAAGGTCCCACATCTATGTCATCAACAATGGATTTTGTATTTAGTCTTTGGACGAACATATAAAAAACATTTGCATATGATAAAATTCACAAAAAAATTTAAAAAGGAAAAAATGTGTACTTCTTACCAAGTTCCCCCCACTGAGCACCCTCAGGTAGGACTAAGTCCGTATCTCCTCGGAAATCCAACCCAGCATAAGCATAATCATCGACCATTAGCATCTGTGGTCACAACCAGTCGAAGAAGGTATCATCTGTTATCCATGATTTTGGTCGTCATGATGATGTATGGATGATGGTGTATTCATGCTCTTCATTAGAACTTTCTCCAGAGAAAAGTTACCTTCATCTCTCTCCAGAAATTATATTTTTGAGGAAGGTTCGCAGGCTACCTATACATTTTCCTGCGAGAATGTATGATTCTCGTAGGCTACCTTAAGCCAGGGTGCGAGAAGTTCGCACTGTGTCTAACTGTTAGGGTGCAAACACTTTCTAAAGAAGGGAAAAATAATGAATTATCAAAGATTCTAGAAGGGAATCTTCTAGAAGGATGAGATGGCATTCGAATGGTTATCTAACTACTAGCTTTCCTGATATCTTGGGATCATTCTTATCTAAGTAACTAATTCATTTCCTCTTATATATTGAGAGGATTCTCATGGAAAAGGTTAGAAGCAAACAAGGTTAAGAAGATATTGGAGAATTTGTGAAAGATTGTGTGAAGGACTGATGCTACAGTAGCTAGAGAACTCCAACAAGGTTATCAAAGATGGTTGATATTCTTCATACAAGTGAGCAAGTGTGTGTGTCAGATCCAAGAGCCATTGAAAGGAGGTTTGCAACATCAAGGCTCAGGTTGTAAGCTTTGCTTTCTATCAATATAATATAGTAATATGTCTCTTTCCCATAAAGTTAAGCCTACTTTATTGTATAACTCCTTGATCATATACTTAGATTGATTGTTGAATATGTTGAGTTGTCTTCACTTCGATTGGTTTGTATTGTCCTGGTCTTGACTGCACAAGAGCATTGGAGCGAAGCTGGAACAACAAAGACCCAAGGAAGCGATCATACGGTATGTTCATGATTCTTGCCTCTTAGTTCATTCAATAATCTAAATCTAGGGAAAGAGTATTATTCTGTCTTGATTTGTTCTAGATCCAGGTGGACCTAGGGAGATCGGTTTGTGTCCACACTTACGGATTTATCCTATAACAAAATTGGCAACTCCACTGGGGAACAATCCCATTTTTTGCTGGCTTTTTGTGTTTTTTTTTGTGGCGATTTTCTTTGGTTTCATTTTTCTCCTGTCTTATCAATCTCTGAGTCTTCGGGATATCCTGATAGACCCTTTGAGTCCAGAAGCTTTTTGCAATTTTACTTCATTTTTCAAATTTTTTGGCATGTTCAGGAATTCTCGCACTGCATTCCATTGCAGCCTGCAAGAACTGGTTAGGTTCGCACCCTGCTCATAGGGTTCAGTGCGAGGACCTTGTACCTTGCTCAAAGGTTGCTTGTGAGAGTCATCAATTATCGCATTGTGTTATATAGCTTGCCTGCGAACAGTCTGTTTCAAAATTTTTGAAATTGAGTTTTTGTCTTTCTAACTGCCCAGATCAGTTGAAATTCATCTTATTGGTTTCTTGGGTTGTTGATTGATACCTTTTTTGCTTCAGTTTGCATGTGTGAATAGTCTTAGGGTTTCAAGTCTTTTCTTGGAATTTGTGGCTTGATTTTCATTTCTCGACTCTTCTGGAAAAACCATTCTCTCTGACTTTAGATTCTGAATGTGTTAGATTTGTTGGGATCCAGTGATTGGTTGAGAATTAAGTTTTCTTGGTTTTCTCTTTTGTTTATGGTTTGAAAGAACAATTTTGCTTGCATTGAGAAGACTATTTAGTTTGTTCTTTATTTTTTCTTTCATTGAAAGAGTTGATTGGGTTGTTATTGCTTGATTCTTTATGATTTGATTTTCTGCTCTCTCATTAGTATAGTGAAGATTCTTTTTGAAAAGTGAACACCAAGTTTTTCTTTCATCAAATTGTTTTTGTTATTTACAAAACATTGAAAATCAAATTTTAGAGCTTGTTGAAGTGTTGAAAAAGACAAACATAGAGAATAGTCATTTAATAATTGATTGTTTGCATTGACATTTGAAAGGAAATTGTGCATATAGTTCCTGGTTGATCTTGAAAATATTCTCTCTCTCCCATACATAGGATTCATTGAACAGAAAGTGTTATTTTTCATTTTCATTCTTGCATTGTTTGGGTCAGAGTCATACAACACAAGTTTCACTTCCGTTACCTTTGAGTAAACAACAGCTCTTAAAAACATTGCGTAATCTTAAAATCTATCTAGTAACTTTTTCTAGGGCTCTTTTACACCTAGGCTAGTGCTTTGGAGTAGGAAGAGAGATACACTCTCCAAAAGCTCAAAACACACAATAGCATCTTGAGTTAGGGAGTGTTAAATTCCATTTGCAACATATTGTCCTGGGAAG
>ML784781.1:452512-463384 GCA_009831015.1 Picea engelmannii | reverse complement strand
CAAAAGCTCAAAACACACAATAGCATCTTGAGTTAGGGAGTGTTAAATTCCATTTGCAACATATTGTCCTGGGAAGCCCTTCTAACACAGGGGTCAAGCACTAGGTCGCATTGGTGTTGGCAGAGTTACTCACCCTGCTTTGTACCCTTCTTTGTTGACATCAGTGTAGAGATTGCACGTATTACGGGGGTCACTCCGAGGTATACCCACAATGATGAGTGGAAGCCTTTGAGTCAGTTTCGGGCTAGATACCCTGCCTTTGCGTGTGGATCGGACTGACGACTATTCCCCCAGGTTTTACTGTTGTTTGTGGTGACCTTAATGGCCTATCTCTCTAGGTTCTTACCCAAGGTGACTGTGGAGGGGAAAGTATTCACGGTACTTGGAATTGACGTTGATCAAACTCACTCGGGCTCCTTGGAGGGTATACCCGCGATTATGTGTGGGAGCTTGCACCAGGGTGTAAGTTTGTTAAGTAGGTCGTCAACGTAACTTTTCCATAATAGTCCCGCCCCTTCTCATCTCATTGTTACGACATTGGATTTCATCACCAACTAGTGGCTTCGAAATTAGAAGGTCTTGTTTGCTTGGTGATTGCTTTCTATATTTTGTTTACTAGTGTGTGTTGTTTGTTTCTCGAAGTTGACCTTAAGAATTTCTTCACGGAGCTTGTCATTCATTTACAATTTCTCCCCCACGACGTTCACGTAGGATGCAAGGTTTATCTCCAAAACATCTGGACGATTCTCAACCTTTGCCTACCAGTACACCTGAGGGCTCTCCTCATTAGGGAGAAGTTCCAGTTGTTACCCCACCACACATGGAAACAAGTGAAGTCCCGATTGTCATCACCCCACAAGTGGAATCAACTGAATCTCTAGAACCTTTTAGAATTACCAATACTATAGAAGACTTTTGAATTCACCGTGGTGAATGACCTTTTGTGCGATTAAATTCGTCTGGGGACTTAGTTGTTACTTCTTCTGGATCACCCGTTGGGCCTTTTCCTGATGTAGAAGGCCAAGATCCTTTTTTGTCTGCAAGTGATTTCTGCAGGACTCTTTTTAGTCCTGGTTCGCCTGTAGTCTCTGAAATCAACCCTCTGGTGTTATCTGAAACAGAGACTATACCGGTGAATACCACTTATCATTTTGTTCTCCCTGCTGAGATGGCCCATCTCGTGAACACTACGAGTGTCCCAACCAGATTCACTATCGCTGGACTTCCTCCTATAAACACTCAGCGAATACCCAATGTTACTCCAATGCTACCACCCGGTTACCATGCGTTGAATGCTTTGTTGAATGCTTCAAATCCAACACCTATGCAAACCCCTTCTGGTACTCCTAGTGGTCCTTCTTATCATGGGCATCCTATTCCCGGTTTTATCCCGACACTCCCTCAATTTCCTTCTGGTATTCCTAATCCGAGTGGCACTCTTCCGTCTGTTGCACCAAACTTTCAGATTCCCGTTGGGGGCAAGGTGGAACGTTTCAACCTCCTTTTACCGGACATGTTCCAGTTACTACTCAACCTTCGATTGGAACACAACCTCCGATTGGAACTCCACCCACGATAGGGGGACCAACCCCACCTTTTGGACAAAATATACCTCCTGCTTTGGCCCAATATTGGACTCATATGCTACAAAATCTTCCTCAAGCGACTGGGGGGAAACAACCTACTCCTATTGTAGGCCAACCTTATCCAGGTATACCAAATCCTATTTGCGGTCAAGGTCAAAATACTCAACCTTAGGTCCCTACTCAAACTCAAGGTTACAATCCTTGGAATTACTATCCTCTCCAACCACCACCAAATCAGCCGTGGTCTTCCCAATATGGGAAAACTGCATATGGGCCTACTGGTTTGCCAACAGGGCTTCCACCCCAAAGTCACCAGTACCCACAAGTCATTCGACAGTTACCTTTTCTTGCTACTTTGGATTTTCCAGATTTGTCTAGGATTTTGAATGATCCTATTCGTCACTCTCCCTAATGGCCCGTTATTCCAGCCAAGCTTCCATCGGACATTCCCAAATTCGATGGCAAGGTAGGAGAGGACCCGAATAATCATGTTATGACTTTTCATTTATGGTGTTCATCCAACTCTTTGATGGATGACTCTATCCGTCTGCATCTTTTTCAACGAACTCTTACTGGTTCTACTGTGAAGTGGTATATTGAATTTCCACGAGGTTTCTTCTCTGATTTTAACACCCTAGCTATGGATTTTATTACACATTACCAGTTACTGATCCGTTATGATATCGGGACTGAGATTTGGACTTCCTTCAAACAAACTAAAGGCACTCACATCTCGGATCATATACATGAGTGGAGACGGAGACGCCGTCTCATTAAACTTGAACTCCCTGATCAGTTACTGGCCGAATGGTTCATGAAATCTTTCATGAATGAAATTGGTAAAGACATTGCCATGGGTAGTGTTGTTATGGAGGAGCAAGCTATAAGTCGTGCCCAATATCTGGATCTCGTTTATTCACAAACGGGAACATTATATGATTTGTTACCTGAATTATCTCGTCCTGGTGCTTCCATCACTTCAACTACTCCCGCTGCCTTGCATGCAGTTGATGGTGTGATTGGTACTTCTCATGCCCACTCACATTCTATTTCAAGTACAACCCCTAAATATACATCTTCTAATGTTCAAAATGATCCGTCTCCTGCTACTCCGACCGGTAAAACTTCTGAGGTGAACGTCGTTCAATCTACTTCGACTGGTAAAAATAAATCTAAAAAGGGGAGAGGCAAGAATAAGGAGAGAAAAAATAATAATCCCACAGAGAAAACTAAAACTCCTCCTATTGAATATCGGGATAAACATAAACCACGATACCCTTGCCTTATCTGTGGTGACGATCACTACACGAAGGATTGTCCTCGACATGTCGAAGTTACTAAGTTCCTTCAAGGGACGCCAAAACCATCTACACCGACAGTCTTGTCCCAACCCTTCCCGTCTCAACAACAGGCACAGTTGGTCATACATGACCAACCCTCTACTTCTACGACATCATATGTTTTGATGTGCACTGGTGATTCTAAGAAGAACGACGTTGCAATCGCAACTAGAGCCAAAGATTATTCTCCATCTAAGGAGAAGGTTGATGTTCTACCTCCTTCTTTGGTACAACCCTCTCCACCGACTCCACCTACCAATGGTCCTCTTCATCTCAAATGACCGAGCCCTGATACAGTCCTACGACCCCCTAAAGGTGTTGTTCACAAGTCGACTTTCAATCCTCATGCTCGTGCGGCCTAGAACTACAGTATTATGGAAGATCTGGCCTAGGCACCTTCAGCAATGTCAGCCCTTGAAGTCCTTCAGTCTTGTCCTGCACAACAGAAGGCACTGTTGAAAGCTATAGGTGGAATTGACCCTACAGATATGAATTTAATAGTCTTTGACTTGGAAGATCACATTCCAAGGTTACCCCCTCAACTTGCGTTTCAAATTCAAGTTGTTGTCTCTGACAACAACATTTGTCGAACTGTTATCGATGAGGGTGCCTCTACGTGTGTAATGTCTTTTGCTTGTTGGAAATCCATTGGCTCTCCTCCCTTAAATGAATCACAAAATACTTTGAAAGCCTTTAATGGCTCTGGTTTTAAGCCTTACGGTGTTCTACCATTGTTGCCTCGTTACTCTAGAAGGTAAGACAGTCCAAGTTGAAGTGGAAGTTTTCAATGCTCCCCTTGATTATAATCTTCTGCTTGGTCGTAGCTGGATAGATTCCATGCGTGCTGTTGTGTCAACACTTTTCCGTGTAGTATGTTTTTCTCATCAGGGAAAGGTTGTCATAGTTGACCAACTTGCCTTTTTTAATTCCGATACTCGTACTGGCAATGTGTCATTTATAGCTAAAACCCCACTGGGTTACGAGAATGTCGGTGTTGGCCTTTTAAAGGACTCTTCATTGATGGGTAATTTTCCCATTCCTCCACCCGATATTCCACGTCTGTCTGTAGCCTCGATCAATATGATCTCCGCCATACCTCATGAACTTCCTGTTTCTTCCGACCCTTGGATAGTCCCTGATCTTGGAGATCACACTCGTTTTGGCAACGTCATGCCGTTAAGTCTGGTTGAGTCGGCTTATCATGCCATTCAATTGGAAACACCTTCTCCCTCTTCTCTTGATGAGTTGTCTCCTGATCCTTTTCATGTTGTTTTTCCTACTGACGAAATGATCATGTCCATCATGGAAGACACCCCTTGGGACAATGGGCATCATCATTCCATACTCTTTTTGGAACAACACACTCTCGAGAACTATCAACAGATTTCGAATCTGTCGACCGTTGTTGTCATATTGACCATTCCTGGATCTACACATGATGTGTTTGCCGAAGGGAACCTTAGTAATATATCTCCCACGATTCCCATTGATATATCCGTTAAACCTGGGATAGTTGAAAATGTTCATATTGGAGCTTCGTGTTCTCCAGAGGAAATTGTCACTTATACATCTTTGTTCAAAGAATTTCGTGATATATTCGCCTGGAGTTACGAAGAGATGCCAGGTATCAACCCTTCTATTGTTGTGCATGAGATAAATACATACCCCGGAGATAAACCTGTCTGGCAGTGCCTACGTCTTGTACACCCACATAAAGCAGCGGCTATCAAACTTGAGGTTGAAAAACTTCTCAAAGCCGACTTTATTTATCCCATGGCTCTGACAGAATGGGTTTCCAACCCTGTTCCAATTGATAAGAAAGGTGGCAGTATTCGTGTATGAGTTGATTATAGGGATATTAACAAATCCTGTCCAAAAGACAACTCTCCAACCCCTTTCGTCGACCAGATTGTTGATGACTGTGTCGGAAGTGAAATCTTCTCTCTCATGGATAGTTTCTCCGGCTATAATCAAATTAACATCGCTCCCGAGGACCAACATAAAACTGTGTTTATTTGTCCTTGGGGTACTTTTTCCTATAGGAAACTGCCCTTCGGTCTTAAGAACACTGGCGCGATGTTTCAACGTGCTATGTCTTATGCTTTTCACAATATAAAGCATATCGTTCAACCATATTTGGACGATTTACCATCTCACTCTTTACGTCGAGTCGATCACCCCACTCATCTCCGAGCTATTTCATTCGTTGTTGGTTCTATCGTATTCGTTTAAATCCTCATAAATGTGTTTTTTGCGTAGAATCCAGTCGTCTTCTAGGTTTCATCATTTCACGTCAAGGGATCAAGGTGAATCCTCTTAAGGTTGAGGCGATTCTTAATCTCCCTCCTCCTTCTACATTGCGTCAGTTGCAAAGTTTGCAGGGGAAAACAAAATTTCTTCGTCATTTCATTCCTAATTATGCCAAGATTACTCGTGGTTTTACCCGGCTACTGAAGAAAGGTTCAGACTTCGTTTGGGATACTATTGCTAACAATTCTTTTAAGGCTTTGAAGTTATCCCTCACTCGAGCTCCGCTTCTCTTTCCTCTTGATTATAGTCGTGATTATTTTCTTTATCTTGCTACCTCTGAGTATACCATCGGCATGGTTCTGGTCCAAGAGGATGATTCGCACAATGAACATGTTATTTATTACTTGAGTCGAAGTCTCACATCCACGGAGATCAAGTATCAACATGTTGAAAAACTGGCCTTGGCTGTCGTTCAAGCGGTTCAACGTTTTCAACATTATATCCTCTCAAGGAAAACTACTATGATTTCTCATTGCAACCCCATGCAACATATTTTGACACGTCAATTGTTGGGGGGCAAATACTCCAAGTGGATTGTCATACTCTAGGAGTTTGACTTGGAATTCGATTGTGCCACATCTAAGAAATCCTTAGTTTTTACTGAGTTGATATGTGATTTTCCTCACTCTGCCATGGAAAATGTAGCAGTAGATTCATTGCCCGATGAATCACTTTTCCTTATTAGCACTGATGATATTTGGTATGGGGATATCATTATATATCTCCAAACCAAGACTTTCCGACTTACTTTGTCTAGTTCTGAACGACGTCGCATCCGTTATCAAGAACGTCAATATATCATCCTCGGGGATACTCTTTACTGTCGGGGAATTGAATCTGTTTTTCGACGTTGTCTGATGTTTGAGGAAGCCGATAAAGCCCTGAATGACTGCCATTCTGGAGCATGTGGTGGTCATATGTCTGGGTATGCTACTGCCTAGTAAATCTTATGCCCAGGATATTTTTAGCCTTCTTTGTTCAATGACTACATTACTGTCGTTCAGAAATGCCATGCCTGCCAGACCTACAATCAAAAAATTCGGTCGCATCCTGCTCCTCTGCATCCTATGGTCTCAGTTGGTCCTTTCGCGAAATGGGGCATTGATTTCATGACATGTCACCCTCACTCAACTGGGGGGCATGGTTACATCATTGTAGCTGTTGATTATTTTACAAAATGGGCCAAGGCGATGCCAACATTCGATAATACTGGAAAGACTGTAGCGTTGTTTCTTTTTAACCATGTCATAGCTCGTTTTGGTGTTCCTCAAGCTATCGTTACTGATCACGGTAGTCATTTTAGGAATTTTATGATGTCTGAACTTACAGAAAAGTTGGGTCTTCGTCATGAGAACTCAACACCCTATTATCCACAAGCTAATGGCCAGGTCAAAGCCATAAACAAATTTCTTATAACTATGCTTCGATGGATGATAGGAATTCATAAAACAAGCTAGCACACAATGTTATTTTTGGCATTATGGGCATATCGGACATCTGTCAAATCCGCTACGGGGTTTACGCCTTTTCGATTGGTCTATGGTGTGGAAGCTATTCTTCCAATAGAATGCGAGATACCTTCTCTGAAGCTAGCTGTCGAACTCTTACCCAATACTTCTGCGGAAGAAGAACGTCTGTTGTATATAATGCAATTAGACAAAACTTGATGTGATGCCACTCTAATAATAGAAGCCCAGAAGAAACGTGTCAAGGCACAGTATGACAAGCATGTCAAGCCTTGCGTTTTCTCTGAAGGCGATCTTGTTCTTCTTTATGAACATGATTGTGATGTCTTAGGAGATGGGAAGTTCGAGCCAATGTGGCGAGGACCTTATATTGTTCACCGAGTTTTGGAAAAAGGAGCATATGAGTTGGTTGATTATGATGGTATCCCTTTGAGTGAACCCAGGAATGGGTTGTACTTGAAGAAGTATTATGCATAAGTTATTTGTGCACAAATACTTGTATTTTATGTATCATACTTTGCGTGTGTTACTTTAGTTTGCTTTTGACGTTATCTGGTCTCTGCCCTTATGTGACGTTGTGTTTGATTGCCAGATGTCAGAGTCTTCACTACCCTATATTGGCTTTGCCGATGGTGCTAGCCATAGTACTTGGAACCTCGCTTCTGCTGCGTGGGCAATCTATGCCCCAACAAACGAACTTGTATCTTTACAAGGTGTATGTCTTGGCCATGCAACCAACAACATTGCAGAGTATAGCACCGTGATTGAATTATTGGTTGATGCTATCTCACTTGGAATTTGTCATTTGGTTGTATGACTCGACTCGCAACTTGTAGTACTACAGCTAAGTAATATCTACTCTATTCGAAGTCCTACTTTGTTAAGGGTGTATTTGTGAGCCTCTTGGAACGATATTTCGATCACATTGAATATCAGCATATTCCTAGATGTCTTAATTCATTAATAGATGCATTGGCAAATTATGTATTGGACAGACATTTGAAGCATTTATAAATCAAACACATTAAAATTCACACAATATAAAGTAAACCGGTAGAAGCCATCTGTATATAACGATCAAAAGAGTTTGTTGTTTTTTACAAAAAGTTTGTCCGAAGACCAAAATAGCAAAAATTGAAGCTTATAGCTTCTACAAAGTGATGTCATGGATGACGTTCATGGTAACACACTACTTCCCTAGCAACCCTACGGAGCAATCAACCCATAGCGTCTGATACTCCTACAGTGTGACATTGATCGCATCATGGAATCTCTTCCAGAGTCATATCTGGAATGTCTGCAGTCAAGCCTTCTAAATTCTGTTCCACCACTAGATAATCTTCGGCATACTGTGGTACTACTACTGCTACTTCTCCTCGCCTCTGGATAGGAGAACTGCCGGCAGGTCTATACTATCCAACATCTGTGTTATCAACAAACATTTTTGTATTAGTCTTTGGATAAACAATATAAAGAAAAAACATTTGAATATAATAAAAATTCAAAAACATTTAAAAAGAGAAAATGCATGTACTTCTTACCGAGGTCTCTCCACTGAGAGTC
Source organism: Picea engelmannii (assembly GCA_009831015.1). Taxonomy (NCBI): domain Eukaryota; kingdom Viridiplantae; phylum Streptophyta; class Pinopsida; order Pinales; family Pinaceae; genus Picea; species Picea engelmannii. Next base: position 455,119 of record ML784781.1, on the reverse strand, counting down.
CTCAGGCAGTGCTAGATACGAATCTCCTCAGAAATCCAACCCGGCATAGGCGTAGTCATCGACCATCAGCATCTGGTTACAGAGCCAGTCAAATAAAATATCGTCATATTTGACGATTGGTCCTGCCACGTGCCGGGCCATGAGCCGACACCATCTAAGCATATGTGGATCCCTAGGACCCGGTAGATTCCACTCAGCCTGTAGTCTAAATACACGGACCCTCTCAAGGAAGAAGGACACTAGTAAAGATCCATACCCAAATTGTTTCAATTCACCTCGCCTGCATTTAGTTAATTGCCTTTTGATACTGTGAAGCACAACATCAACCCAGTTGAATACAAGAGGTTCAGTACACTCGATGGCGTACTGGAAGTAGCTCTGCAATGCCATATGAGGAGAAGAACTCCCCACCATCTGATTGATAGTGAAGAGAATAGTGCGAAAATTCAAGTCTGTTACTCCCAAGATTGACACTTTCCCTTTCTTTCTTTCAGCCTCAGGTACACAGTATTGATTGCAATATTCACTCATTTTTAACCTGCCACCTCTGCTGTCGGTCAGACTGACATAAGGCCCGTGCCTGGATAATTCGGTCAAGAAGTATATTTCCTCTATGTCAATGGCTAATGTGTGAGCTCCTACAATGAAAACCTGTTGATCTAGATCCCACATGTGGACTAGATACTCCAATAGTCTGACCTGGACCCTCATGCCCAGAATACATAAGTATTTTAAGAGACCACAATCTCTCAATGCAGCTATGGTGGGAGGATGATTCTCGGCATTTGCATTACCCTCCTCATGTTCTCATTCCCGCCACTCCAGCACCATGATTGTTAGTCAAATACCTGCACAAGGAACATAAAAGGTGAATTAATGATTTTGTTCATGATTTAGATCTTTTACATTGGCTAAACATTTAAAAAAAAATTGAGTTATGCACTGCTCACAGGTGCCTTATTATACACAGTGCGAACACCTTGCAGCTGGCTCAGAGCTTGCCTGCGAGAATGTATCATTCTCGCAGGCCCCGTATGGGCAGCCTGCGAGAATTCCTACGCGCATGTAGGGTTCAAAAACCACTTGAAAATGCAAAAACTAACCAATGAAATCAAAATTTTGAACCACGAAAAGATCAAGAATGAAGAGCTTACTGTAATGCTACAGACGGCTCGTCAAATGATCTCTTGTAGCTCCCGAAAATCAATGCCGAAGTCAGAGGGTAAAATGGGGGTTTTTGGAACTCATTAGTGAAAATGTGGAATGATATGGTAACAATGTGTATTTACTCATTTAATTTACTTTTTACTATGTCATTTTTGGGTTTTTATGTTTATTTATTGTTTAAACCTAATTACTAATATAAAGATGAGTGTGATGACTTGCAGGTGTGAAACATTGATGACTACAAAAAGGATATGGACATATTTTTCTCCGTTATGGTGTGATTTTGATTGTTTTAGTGGTTTTTACTTAAAACCTTGAGTGTCTTTTTGTCTGTTCTTGCGCTCATGAAAAACATGAGAACGTGATCGAGCATAGTTTTATCACTTTTTTGGGCTCAAAAAGGTTATACGAAAAAGGAACCCCCCTGGAGTCTTCTTTAAGCTCTTTTTAGACTCTCTAAACATGAAAATATCGCCAAGCGACCTTGCTATTTTCACGCTCGCTAAAGTATTTGAAGTATGCGTCTGGTAAGCGATAGTTTCTCTCTTTTTCGGTCTTATCCAGACTATTTTATGAAAAAGGAACTGAGAGAGTTCTCTTTTAAGTGTTTTTCCAAACTCTATAATCTTGAAAAACCTTCGAGTTTACTATCTCTGGACTCGTTAAACAAACATTGGCAGACCTGTAATGGGACCAAACCACTCCTTCTTAGGGTTCGTTAAACATACTCCAAGGGACTCGTCCAAAGGATGAGCTTATATCAACAAGCATATGTGATCCTCTTCAAGCTTGCCTAAAAATAAAGAGGTACTTGCCAAAAATGGTGGGGGAAAATTTGGGAAAGGGATATGTTTCATCTTTGTATTGATTGGTAGTAAGTGTCACTCTTGCACATGACACCCCCTGTTCATCAATTGAAGCCGGTTTGGGAAATCCATTTGTCTCTCTTTCGATTAATTACAAGATCATTTCATGTGTCATTTAATTACATAAAACCTATATTGAGTCGTCCATATGTAGTTGTCCATTCTCTCCGAGTCGGCCTTCCCCGTGTCTAGTTCAATTTGCAAAGTGCTTTGTTTCACCTTTAAACTATGTTACTCATTTCGTGTCATTGATGGGGGATACATCAAGGCCCTCCTGTGATGAGTTTTGTTCCGTCGACTTCAGCTCATTATCCGAAATCAAAACTTAGAAATTATTTAGTACCTTGGAGCTTGCATGCCTCAATGACAAGTTTCCTCGCTTTCGACAGTGGGTTTACATCATTGACCCCTGATCGAGAGATTCCGTCGACTGTTCGACATCAAATCATTTATTCACATTCGATGGATTGTGCTATGGTACCTTGGGAGTCATTGACATCAATGGTGATTTCCCTCGCACTTGTTAACGGTTTTATCATTGACCGGTAATCAAGTGGTTTCTACCATGTTTGAC